>JAMZAV010001427.1:0-275566 GCA_024449915.1 Sweltsa coloradensis
TTTTGGGTTAAAGGTTTTGAAGGTTTTTGTTTAAAAAAGCGACTTTTAAAAGGGTTTTTGAAGGGTTTTTATTTTTGTTTAAAATAGCGACGTTAAAGGTTTTGTAAAGTTACTTACAGTGAGTGTACGGCTCGGTGGAAGTGCTGGTGAAAAGTTGGCCATTCTTAACCGAAACAGTACCCAATTTCCCAGTATGCCTATTGATCAAACAGCTGCAATGTAGGCCTAGCTAGGCCTATACACTCATAATAATGAGCAAGATTACCAATCAGGGTTGCCAGATATATGAGCGCTGATGTCGCCGCGGCAACTTTTGAAGTCGCCCAAATGTCGCCCAATCTGGCGCGGCGGCCCAAATGGGAGGTCCTTCTGGGGGGGAACGCCCCAGAATTGCCCGCAGGTCGTTTTTTTTTTTCATGTTTTTTAAAAGGTGTATTTTTGACTACGGAAATAGGCCTATTGGAGAATTTAAGAGAGTTTATTTATGGGTATATTTACTAGGCACAATAGATTAAATTAAAGATTAAAAACTCTAAAGTAAAATATATTCTGTACTCACGTGCTGAAACGATAATCTTGTAAAATCGGAGCCACTAAAATTATAAACAAGACCATCAACAGTTCGACAAAACTTCACGTACGCGCACGTGCGGTCAAAAAACAACTGAGCTTCTGTATACTAAATAACAAAACGATTAAACAACAAAACGATACAGTTTAAACTTTAAAGATCTATCTGCTTGGCCTTCCTGCCTCACACACACATTCTCGACATTCACCCCTATTGTCTTGTAGATGTGACATTAACCAAACAAAACGCCGCGGCGGGCAAATGTAGCCCGGTTAAGGGAGTATTTTTGTATGACTTACCTAATTTTAAATTAAAAAAATACAATTTAAACAATGGAATAATTTCGATAAACATTATTTGTTTAAAGCACGCTGTGGATTGAGAATTTTTTGGAAAGTTTGGATTTTCGTGAAGTAGCCCATTTCGGCGACAGGCGACTTCCGAAATATCTTGGTCGCTAAAAACATTGCTTGGTCGCCCAAACGGCGACAAATCGCCCAATGTGGCAACACTGTTACCAATTACTAGGCTAGTTTGGCCTAGACCCTGACTTTACAGCTAAAATCGTAGGCCTAGCCTCCAAAAACAGGAACTTTAAACTTGGTGCCTAGGCCTAGTTTAGGCATAGTTTTCCCTTAGGGCCTAGGCCCCTACCGAGATAAAAAGTCATTGTAAAGGGGTGGTTGATTATAGGCCTCCATCACATCGTAGCGTAGGAACAACTATGAGAAGTGTGATCTCGTATTAAACCATGCAAAGCATGTTGTGTGGTCAATGTGGCCTTATGGTGGGTCTGACTAACGACTTTCGCGTTAAGTTTAGGCCTACTAGCATGATGTTCAGCAGCAGCATGTTGTTGCGTATGCGTACCAACTGATGCATTCTCAAGATCTGGTATTTTTAACTTTGTTTTGTTGCAGGCCGAGCAGATAACTGCCGAGTACAAGGTCCTGGCACTGCAGTGTCACCCTGACAAAAACCCTGATGATCCGAACGCTGAAGCTAGATTTCAGCTGATGAAAGAAGCGAAGGAAACTCTGTGCGATCCCGAGCGCCGAGCCAACTATGACAAGTGGCGTAATTCTGGCATCTCAATTGGTTACCGTCAGTGGCTGGGAATGAAGGAGCACGTTCATCAGGTAATCCTACACAGTTGCCCACAGACGGGTACCAGATTTAAGCTAACTTACCACCTAGTGTGAGTGACTTAAAATATTTCTTATAATAAATAATAATAATAAATTTTATTTAGAGTCTACCCACTCAGTTATATAACTGATTTTCAGTGGGGGACTTTAAATCATGGATGATGGTTTTAATATTGAGGCTGTAGGCCTACCTTCACGTTCAACTCTGCTTCATTATGATTGCGTAACAGTGTTCTAAAGAAGCCCCTAACTGAGTAAAAAGTAATTGAAAGAAGTCCATTAGTTACTTTTTGAGTCCCTACTAATTAAATTACTTTTATTTTAATGTAACTGTAGGGCCAAGTCTGTAACTGAATTTATTTTAGGCAGTTATAGGGGTAAGTAGGGGCCTAGTTATAGGTATTCTCAGTTTTCAATTACCTACTACTTTTTAGTTTCTACTTTCTACTGTACTTTTCTCAATATTTGTGTACATTAGTGATATAAAATAAAAATATTACAACAACCACAACATCTCAAACTCTAACAATAAAACAAAAACAAAATTTGAAGTTTTTTTCTAGTGTGTGGTAGGCTATGATGGAACGAGATTTTCTGCTGACTCCGCTTGGCCCGTAGTAGGCCCTACACTTCTCACTGGTTCAAACTGTCTGCTCAAACTCGGTGCAGTGTACTTCGGGTTTTGCATTACCTAGTTGCTGAATGTCTTGGTCAACATGTCAACAATAAATTAATAGAACTGCTAGTTGCAACAAAAATATTTAATATGCCTGGTAGATAAATAATTTCATTTGTTTCTGTAAAATAGGCGCTAGAAGTGTCTGCAGAATCTACTGTCATTATTTATTTATTGAAATAAAAATCCATCAGAAGATTTAACAACTGGTAGGTGTGCCGAGATTGCACAGATTTTAGTTATTCATTTGTAAGGCCCGCGACGTTGTTGGATATATTGACAATTGAATAATGGTAGAAGACGTGACAGCCAATTTTAATGTCAATAGAGGCAACAGGCAAATTCTGTTGATGAAAAGTAATGAAAAAACAGACCTGGGTAAGTTACTTTTGAAAAGTAATGAAATTACATTACTCATTACTTCAGCCAAAATGTAACTAAATTACTATTTAGTTACTTTTCCAAGAAAGTAATGAAATTACGTTACTTTTTATGAAAAAAAGTAGTGAAATTACTTTCAAAAATTACTTTTTAATTTAAAATGTATCTGACGTGCGGACGAGTATGACGCAAGTGCTTTGTCTACCGATGGCGGGTCTCAGACAGGGTGTTATCCACGCCCACACTTCAAAACCAGCGGAGGCCTATCACAGAGATATTGTAGATATCGACGTATAGATGTATAGTAAATTATTGATTACGCGGGTGACATCTATCGGCGAAATGTTGTAACTACACTACAAGTGTAACAATTCGACTATCGATTTATTTGACACAGACTTGAATGTTTGATGTCAAGTAGATAATTACGTCGTCAACGGCGCTCGTCATAGGCGGAAGTACCAAAAGTAAACATGGCTAGGTTCTGAAATAAAAACTCTGGACTAGAAATGTCGGAAATGCTGCATGCACATTGTTCAAGCGGGCGATACGTAGAAAGGCAGCAGGCGCACTGGCTCAGTGACTGATTTTGATGCACAAAGGCACGGGCCGCGTGGCAAAAGTAACGCGTTACTAACGCCAAATTACAATGATAAAAGTAGTGAAATTACTCTTTCGTTACTTTGAGAAAATTGTAATTAAATTACTGGCTCGTTACTGAAAAAAGTAATTTCGTTACAGTAACGCATTACTTTACTTCCGTTACGTTACTACCCAGGTCTGGCAACAAACAGTTTCTGTGTCATTATTTAAAGTTTTAACTAAAACTTTTATTTTCAGTTTGTCAAGCTACCAGTAGGCCTAGGCCTAATAATTTTTTTAGAAATTTAATTAACTTAAAAGTAATTCAATTACTCCTAGGCCTCCGCCTACCTAATAATGTACCTAACCCTAACTGTAATTGAATTAAGTACTTTTACAAGGCCGCGTTCACACTAATTGGTTTATAATCCTGTCAAATAAGAATTTTTGGAGGAAAAAATTGCGATGTCGCTGAATTTTTGCAGAGACCTTCCTTAAAGGATACTTATCAACATACTAAAACTCCCCTACAATCAGACTGGAGCTTCGGCCGCCATATTGGAAAATGGCGGCCAAAAGTGTTTGTTATCGAATATCTCCAAATTTGTTTGAGATAGACAAAATATTTCAATGGCAAAAATATTCCCCATTTAATTCCCTACAAAAGAGGTGTCTTCTATGGTTTTGGTAGGGCAAAGGTTACGTCACAAAATCGTGGTTTATATGTTGCTCATTGGAATACCAGCTTATTTCCAAATTTTTACGCCCAGCATCAAACAATGCCCGGTAAATCCGTAATAAATCGATTTAAATACAAAGGACTTTTGTGCGGGGTTGATGATAGCTTCCATTAGTATTTTAAAATCCGGTCTGCGAAATCGAATTTTGCATTTACCCGAATTTGGGTTTTACCATTGTTGGCATTTCCTCAAAAATGCCCTTTTTGACTGTCCATTATTAAACACTAAATAGCATTGGGGGAAAAATTCTTTCTGCGCACATTGAAATGACTTGAATAATGATCCGATTACAACCAAAGTTTAAATCCAATATGACTGCTAATTCATAATATTCACAATATGAATACTGTTTTCGGGCTGTTTTTACACTCTTTTTGTTACACAATTCACTTTGATGTGGGGGAGATTAGGAAGTAGCAGCCATATGGGAGTGAAACTGTGGGGGTAATCGGATCATTATGAAGTCATTTCAATGTGCGTAGAAAGAATTTTTCCCCCAATGCTATTTAGTGCTTAATAATGGACAGTCAAAAAGGGCATTTTTGAGGAAATGCCAACAATGGTAAAACCCAAATTCCGGGTAAATGCAAAATTCGATTTCGCAGACCGGATTTTTAAAAATACTAATGGAAGCTTTCATCAACCCCGCACAAAAGTCCTTTTGTATTTAAATCGATTTATTACGGATTTACCGGGCATTGTTTGATGCTGGGCGTAAAAATTTGGAAATAAGCTGGTATTCCAATGAGCAACATATAAACCACGATTTTGTGACGTAACCTTTGCCCCTACCAAAACTATAGAAGACACCGGTTTTGTAGGGAATTAAATAGGGAATATTTTTGCCATTGAGATATTTTGTCTATCTCAAACCAATTTGGAGATATTCGATAACAAACACCTTTGGGCCGCCATTTTCCAATATGGCGGCCGAAGCTCCAGTCCGATTGTAGGGGAGTTTTAGTATGTTGATAAGTATTATATAAGGAAGGTCTCTGCAAAAATTCAGCAACATCGCAATTTTTTCCTCCAAACGTCAATATACGATCTTATTTGACAGGATTATTAGTTATAAGGGGATAGGACATACGTGTTTACGTTTTAGTCTTAAGAAATTGTTACTACAAAAACTAAATTCTTACAACGGACCAATCAGACGTCAGTAATCCTTAGGACGACCAATGAAAAAGAGTAACTTCATTATGACAGGCCTCTGAAACATTACTAACCAATCAGGATATCGGATTTCTTATAACAATAACAATTTCTTAAGACTAAAAACAAAGTTGTGTTGTGTGAACGCGGCATAACTGAACTCTGAAGGCTACTTAATTGAATTACTTTACAAAAGTAACTTTTGCAACACTGTTGCTTAGTCTTATCTTAATTTAATTTGATTTTGATATTATGAATTGTAAATAGGCCTACTTTGTTAATTTGTCCTGTTTTATAGCTAAGTATTTATTCTCACAACTTGTTGGGCAGAGGCTGGCAGACGCCTTGTGCTTGGGGCATTGGCCTTCTGCCCTTTTCTGCCAACGTTCCTACTTATCTTAATAGTGGGAAAATAATAATACGTAATTTAATAAACGTGACGGTACATGACATTGTGTTGCGCCTGTCAACAGTCCATGCACTGGTCTACCATGAAGACCAAGGACCGCATGCTCGGAGAGGGAGTGGCCGCGGCCCATGGTCCGCCCTCCACCTCTGTGGGCGCCGCCCAGCGTCGGGCCAGCGAGGGCGGGGCCAACATCCACTACGGCGGGCGTAATCCCGCCCAGTGGACATCCGACCCGCCGTCGGAGGTGGTTGCCAAGTTCCGTAACTACGAGATATAAGCGCACGCATGGCCAACTCTCGATGGTCTACCTAGATTCTTCACCATCCCTGTTGTAGGTAGTATATCTCACCGTGAATGTGTTTCTCCTATGATGGTTGTGGGTAGCACCATAGGTAGGTCGTTGGGTCTTCTTAACCTTATGAATACCACTAGAGGTGGGAGTTAAAAGCAGTGTCGATAATCGTTTCCCTTTTCATTGCTTCTCCCTCTTGTTTTTTTTAAATCTACTTTCCCTTGTTAATAGCAACTGACCAATTGCATTGTGACAGGCCTGCTTCTACACAGAGGTGAGAACTGTTCCTGATTATAACATGAGGTCATACAAAAAATAATGCTGTGTTGAGTGTGTTCAATTGCCAATCATTTTCGTGGCTGTTGTGAACAGTTTACTGTATAGCTGCTACATAAGATGAAAATTATTACGAAGTTATTACTTGTATTAATTAATTTAATACACAGTATGATGTTAGCAGGTCCATAATATCCCAGTAGGGATGATGGGAACATAAGGAATACCCAGGTAAATAAGATGTTGGAAGAATGGTGTGTGAGCATGATTATGTATGACTTGAGTGAAGTGTGGACGAAAGAGAGCGAGAAATTTGGAATGAAAGCTGATTTAAAAAAATAGTATACAGAATTTGACGAGAGACATTGTGATATGGAATGAAGTAGTGACAAGTCTTTAAGAAACACATAGGTATTTGTAAGCAACAGGCTACCTTAAGTATTCCATGACTGACAACATGTGATTGTAATATGCTGGACACAGTATATCTTCTCTGTCTAAGGGTGTGGCTAATAAGGCTATCCCTGCCAAAGATGGCAACATTTATAAATTTGATTTCAGGCCACACGTCTTAATTTTCTTAATATTAAATTTAATATTTATACTAGACAATTGCACAGTACCATTCTCTACTTTGTCGTATTTCATTGGTACCAGTGCTTTATTACAGGGTTAATTTATAGCCTAGATTTCGAGCTGGTATATGTCGATTATCAACGCCCACCCCTAGTTACATCATTGACGTGACATGTGTACGTAAGACGTAACCCTTTTCCTTCAGTTACACTGAAAGCCAAATACACTGCTTAAGATGTTGTGTTCCAAAGTACATTCCACAGTACATAGGTAACATAGAATTCCATTACACATGTTTGTTAGGTAGAAAGAAATCTAATGGGTTTTAGCAAAGTCATTATGGTAATTGTTTTAAATTTAAATATTACATGTCTTAAGATAATCTTAATTGTGTATTAACTTTATAACTTGGTCCATCCTCTGTTTCTGCCATATTCTCATTTCTTGTTGTCGTATATACATGTAAGTTGTGGTTAAGTAGTTAAAATTGCATGTTATTTATAAAATTATAAATAAATTACAGTATTACCGGTAAATCTAATGCTCAAACACTGTTATACTCAACGTACAAAACTATCCGCGTCTTCAATCGGGGTTTCTTCGTAACTCCAGCCACTGCTATAATACGCATTCGCTCATCTCCTTTACTGATGAGGGTTCCTTCCCGATCGCACATTCCTCGGATCATTGTGCTCTGCTACAAGCTCAGTCGCAGACAAAGCTCGTCACACGGGGCACTCATTGCTCACAAGAACCCTGCCAATACTCAATACTGTACAACCAATACAAGTCCATGCTGAATCTCTTCTAGATTGCTCGATAAAATACCAGAGTCTGTAAAGAAACAAGATTATATTGTCATTGAAGAACTGTATCACTGTAATTTAAATGTACCACATATTATTGATAACATTTATGAAAGTTGCCAACATTAATGGTGAAAAGTGTTTTACTTGAGGCCCTTGGACTGAGAGCCCACATCATATACCCTACACTAAGGGAGCTTATAGAAACATTCATATTAACATGTAGGCATGCATAGTCTGCATATTTTCACAAGCCTATAATAGAAAGAGAGTGATTTTGAACAGAATTTACCATTTATCTGATAGCAACTATTCAAAATAGAAAGGAATAATAAATAATAATATATACTGATACACTACAGTAACCATTTGGCATTTATGCATTACGTTACGTTCTGAATTAGTAACTACTTAATTTTACACCGGTACAGACTTAGACTGAGTAATGAATGAGTAATGACACATGAATGCCACATTATGGTAATTCTGATTATCTCTTTAGTCTTTTCTGCATTTTATTACAATTCTTATTAGGTAGTTATTAACTTATTATGTTTCACACTTCTTATTAACTTGCTCTGACTTGCATAACGTTTATCTTACAATAGAGAATGTAGCCTATTAATACGTACTGATAAATGATAATATCTGTTTTATTTTATCATATTATACAACTAGTAACGTTCCTATTAATAACAGATTTTGATCCTCCAAGCTAACAATTTCTTTACACAATGACTATAAATAATTGAAAAAAAACTTTCTATTTTAGTAGGTAACAATTCTTTAATGTCCAGGTCCAAAATAGCCATAAGAACAAGTAATAAACACAAATTTTAGTAAACGTGTACCGGTACAGTACTTTGTACATTCACTGTGTACTATACTGTTACTGTACAATACTTTTATGGCTTCGATACTTCGTAAATCGTAATGAGTGACGTTCATCACCCATGTAATAGTATGTAATATGTATAGGCTTGTGAAAATAGGTACCTTGAATTTGAGCACAATTTGGTAACTGTATTTTATAAAGGGACCTTTGGAATTGTATGTACTCGGTAATCTTACCTTCATATTACTACGTATTTATATGTACTTAAGCTTCGTTATGTCAACAATAATTATGGCGCATGGTAAATCAGTTTTATAAAGTTAAAACATAAACTGCTGATAATAGATATTAGACAAATCAATGTTTGTAGAGTAGGTATACATAGTTGTGTGTTATTTAACTGTGTGATTACATATAGAATAAGGAAAGCTAAGAAACTTCCACTTCTAGTAACTCATAATATTAGAGTTGATTTGGGCACAGAGTGACTTAAAGTGTTCTGTGAAATCAGTGACTTGTTGTTCATAAGAAAAATGAACTGTTTCATAGCAAACTAAATGAATGGTGTAAAAATATATACTTGCGTCAACATCTCGACAGAGGCGTACTATACTTTCAGTTTACAACGCGGTTGTTAAGTGTACAAAAATATTGGCTAGCACTCGCGTAATTTTAACATCTAGATTAATTTTAATATAATAGATTTTTCAGTAATTACGAAGTCCCTGTCGGGGTGGATTTTTTAATTACTGGATTTTTCAATATACTATAAAATGCGACGTTGAGACTTGATGCTACATACACCCTGCAATTAGGTATGTTTGTAAATTTGCCTGCACTTTGAACAAGGTATGTTAATATAATAATGGTATTGCAAACAGTATAGTTTTCTTCAAAGGTGAAACTTATAGAAAAAAACAGCAGATGAAAAGCGTAAATTAAATTTTATGTTGTTGGTTTCAAGGAAAACATAAAATCATGCATTTTACCACCTTCAATTATGTAATATTATCAAAGGTGATGTGCCAGCTCTGCTCTGCTATAGCCAGACGCTGTAACAATCGTTGGCACTACCTAACCATTGGCTTCGTGCTAAGATTTTGTTTGAATCTCATATACAATATGTTTCTCACATCAGCTCAGTTCTGGCTATAGCTGGTTCAACCTGAACTTATCAGACAATTAATCTAAGGTATCTGGTATCGAGCTTATTTCAGTTGAACGCCGGTTCTGAGCCAACACCTGTCGATGTTCATGATCTGAGTGGACGATGGTGAACCCATCGCTACGCTTCCTGTTTACTAGTACCTACTTGAAGTGCAGGGTTAGTACTCTTGCGCACTCTGCTCCAGTAACAATGTATTGATGATGTATGCATTGCAAGACTCTGTGCCCTACTGTTCTAGACAATCACTTGTGACTTCCAGTATCCCATGTATTAGCTTATAGACATGATTTCCTTTGAATCTCTTAGGCAATGTGCAATGAAATTGAATACACTACACTATATAATATATATGATATAATATTTGTACCCATGACATTCCTATAATGTAACTTACATGTTGTAACTATTTTGTGACATTCCATATATAACAAAATATCTGTTTGTATCTGAATGTAGTAATTTATATATATTTTATATGATTGTTTTTATTTAATACTCTAGTGCATCCTGTGACTGATGTGTGTCCCACATTGTGCCGTTGCACATACTATGCTATAGACCCTGCGGGTTGCCTTGGGCCCAATGCTAGACACCTTCTGTGATATACCCCAATCCTCTACCTATATTTTATAAATGTTTAAACGTTGATGTTAATGTTACCACAAGATGGAGATGTATTTTTAAGGCCTGCGTCTTTGCAGCGTTTGCTAGGAAGGGTGCGGTTTACACAGGGTGTAAGTTGTTAGATGTTCTCACATTGATATACGTGTTTGCTCTACCAATGCCGGATTGTTACGTAAAGGGCTCTGCCACGAGACGCAGATGGAGCTTAGATCATGTGCTCTGTGAAATTCATCCATCACTTTTTTAATGTTTAATGTTTTTAAATGTTTAATAAAGCAAAGTATTGAAACTATAATTCATCATTGTCTTAATTTCAGTTACCCCAAATAGCTAAATAGCTAAACATAATTACCCGTATTATTGGTTGTGAAAGAATGAATGCCTATCGGCTAGGTTAGTGTTTGTGATTGGGGAAAAAAGAAAGGAGACCAACAGCTTACCTTAAACGAGATGGGCAGCTGCGTGAAACTGGCTGGTTAACATTATATATTTACAAAACAGACCTGTTTTGTACGCAGCTGCCCATCTTCACTAAACATAATTATTGTTTAAAATACCATATTGTGCCGAATATAGGCCGAACATGAATATAAGCTGACCCCCTAACTTTTCTTGTATTTTTTTTTTTTTTTTTTTAACAAATAAGCATAATATGCATAATATGTAAGCTGGTAAGGGACTTTGAGACTTAAAATATTGAAAAAAGGGTAGGCTTTTATTCAGGACAATATGGTATTTCAAATAAAACGGAAGCTCTATTATTTGAGGGTGATGTCTTCACTTTGGTCGGATTTCTACAAACGGCCACGAAGTTGCATAATTATTTGTTTTGCCTGGGAAAAATCCTCACAATCTGCCATTGTATTAAAAACGCAGATGGACCAATACAAGTTTTGTAATTTATGAGTTTTGGGTGGACCAAAAATAATACTGCAAAATGTATTGCAGAACCCTTACCTTGTAGTTAAGATAAGATGTGCTGCAATCTGCAAGTGATGCCATATTATTTTGCACCACCCCCACCAGCACTAGCCTCCAGTAATGTCAACATAATGCGACTGATTGTGAGGTGATAGATCCTGGCAAAGGAATCTCAAGAATCAACTGATTTGTTGTATGGTTGGTACGTAGTACTAGTCACAACTCGTAAGGTGGTTGCTATGGTGGTGGTGTTTGCCAGTTTGTTACTTTACGTCTCTCTCAACTTCAATTTTTCAATAAAATAAAAAAACTTCCAATCTAGAACGAGGATTGGAATTTTTGGAAATGTAAACACATAGACAAGTCACAAATTTGGTATATCTCTTAAATTTTTGGATTTCATGATTAGTAATGGTAGAGGTGCTGGGTAGCCTATAGTAAATAATTCGTCCTGACTTTTACAGATGGTGGAGTTGCCGGGTCATTCACACAAGTGTGAGAACGCAAACATCTTTATTAATTTTTAGCAATACGTTATCAACCCTTTCCAGCCACACATTATTATTAATCGCAGGCCTTTAACTTTGATACAATTTTTGTATCTTTTTTCCACAAATAATAAAATTTTATCTATCAATATCTACATTTTCGTGTGATATCATTGATATGCCCTACTTGTAATACTAATTAGTCAGCTCACTATTCAAGACAGAGAGTGGTGAGCAGGATACAAACTCCTATTCGTCTTGGTTAGCGCAAGTTCGCATAAAATAATATGAAACTGACCCCAAACTCGTTCATTTGAGTGGATCAATACACTTTGGAAGAAATAAATCTCCCCTGGTCTAAGCCACTGACTGGTAGGTAAAGGCGCGTAGGAACGTTTTTAAAGTTGGGGGGGGGGGGGGCAAATTTACTAGGAGTTTCCTTGCAGTGGCGTATCCAGGAATTCATAAAGGGTGGGATTTGACCAATGAATTCTAGATGTACCAAAGGCCAAGTGGGGGGGGGGGTCTGGGGGGCTTGCTCCAGAAACTTTTTCTCCTTCAAGGTCATTTTGGTGAAAATCTGTGCGTTTTAAAGCATAACAATAACCAACTTTTGTATCTAAAAAAAAATCCACTTGTTAATTTTAAAAACTCTCCTTTGAGATCGAGGTCATTTTGGTGAAATCTGTGCCTTTTAAAGCATTACCAATTTTGTATCTACTAAATCCGCAAGGTCTCAGATGTGGATCTATATCCGATTTTTGGTCAGATTGTAAATTGCCTTTTGTATTGCATCCATTAAAATGTTAAAGTTCACTTTCACACTTCTTGGCAAAAGGGGGTTTGTCCCCCCTCTCCCCCCCCCCCTTGGATACGCCATTGGTTCCATGGGTGGTAGCTGAGGTCTGGGGTGAAGCTCCAGCCACCGGAAGCCTTTTCGCCAGATTTCAATTTGATTGCCCAACTAAACCATCATCTGTATTCTGTACAAACGAAAAGTATGTTATGCACAATACAAGAGACAGTTTTTGCTCAGAAACTTAACCTAAACTTCTTGCACTCGGACTCTGTAAAGTGTAAATGATGTTTCACAGCAACTATCTGCGATCTAAAACCTAAAAAAATGAACGTGAAGTTAAATATTCCCCCCCCTTTTTTCCCCTGTTCCTACGCCACTGGTATGAACTGAACTGTACACTTGTTTATTTATGTGGCTTGTGTTGTGTGGAGAGAACCCACAGTTCCTTTGCTGAAAAGTAAACTAAATGAGCAAAATTTACACTTTATGACTGGTATAAATAAACGTTGATTTATGTCTTAACTATCAACTTTTGGGTCATCTACCTCAACCTTGCTGTTACTGACAGCGACAGGGGTGGGGGTGACCAATTGAATATGCGATTCAATCCATAACTTGGCCTTGAAGTAAGTGAGGACAAGGACAGAGGATTTGGAGCAGCTTTACAAAGTGAACGTTTGCACAAAACACAAATATATCATATTCATGGGTTATTTGTCAAAAGTCTGAATGCCATGCCAATGGAGTTTTCCTCTTGCACGCGGGATACCCTACCTCAGTCCACCCACTTTTATTTTTGGATGAGCGTAGCGAGCGAAGCGAAGATTCCATTTCACTGAAGAAAAAAATCCGGAATGTTTTTTTTCTTTTTTTTCTTTTTTTTCGTATTTTTGTGTGCCTGTTAACACGATTCCGGCTAAACCAATACTCCAATTATTGAAATGAAATTTTATGAAGACCTTCGAAATCTCTGAATTTAGAACTGCCACGTTTTTTGAGCGCAATCGGGAATTTTTTTCACAAAAAACGTAATTTTACGATTTTTTTTATTTTTATAAAATTTCTTCGACTTACACCCACATGCTTTATCCGATTGTAATGATTTTTTCACAGAACCTTAATTTTATGAATTAAGATATTCATGTGAAATTTGAGCGTAATCGAAAAATTATTTCTCATGAAAATCAAAATTTTATGTTTTTTTTTCTTTTTAAAAACAATTCTTTGACTTATAACACCTACATGCTTTATCCTATTGTAATGATTTTTTTACAGAACCTTAATTTCATGAATTAATATATTCGTGTTAAATTTGAGCGCAATCGAATAATTATTTCTTATGCAAATTGCAATTTTACGATTTTTTTCTTTTTAAAAAAATTACGATTAATTAAAACAATTAAGTTAATTTTTTATTTTATTTAATTTAATTATAAAAATTAAGTTAATTTTTTATATAATTTAATTTAATTAAAAAAAATCTTCGACTTAGTAATGATTTTTTCACAGAACAACAGAAAATCCGCGTAACACATGGCATCTCAATGCACCATATACGCTCATCCAACAACGCGGCGGGACTTAAGCGTTTTCCTAGTAGTGTAAATGTTTGAGATTGAGACTGGTCAACATGAATAATTGTGTTTCTGTTTCTATTTTAAAATATCGTATCCAGCAAAGCAATCTGTACCTAAATTGAAATGTGGCCGTGGGGTAGGGAAAGGGGGCGATTAAAAGAGGATTTTCTTGCGTTCGGTGTACCCACTAATAAACATTTAATGACAAGACATCAATGTCATTATTTTTAGCACTGTGTAGTTTATTATTTATTAGATGTTTCAAGACTAATGGGATTTATTCGTAGTACTGAAACGCAACATTAATCTTTACACTCGGTACTCGGACAAACCTCCGAATCAAATCAGGTTCACCGACACTGGCGCTAGGAATCGAACCAGCAACCTCCTGAATCAGGATTGTTGGCTAGGTCTCTGATCAGCCTCGAGCTCAGAAATAGTCAGCCAACTCTTTTACTATTGTCTTAAACTCTGTTGTCCGAGATTAGATTTGACAATCGGTTAATATTCATCGCGTTACGGACGACGCCGAAGAGTCTGTCCGCAACTTGAATGGCAATCATAATGCGAACAACTAGCGGAAGAGGCTGGAGGCGACGAGTCTACAATAATATGATTGTATCGCCATCGTTTAGATTGGGGGGGGGGGGGGGGGGGGGTAATATCATTTTACAAACCATTCATGTCTCTACTCTTCATTATCTTATCTTAGATGCGGTTCAGACTCAACCAAATTTTTAATGTTGGATCTTCAACCTCGATCACTCCAGTTTGTTGTTTATATTTTTGTTGATGGAGTCACCTTGCTACAGGAACATAGTGGTTGGAATGACAATGTTCCATCTAAATTATAATTGACTGATCTTATGTTATCGTTCATCGTTGTTTTGCAGATTGAATGTTTTCCTTCAACTGCGAGTCCAACAATACCTATACCCACCCTCGTACTTTTGAAACCTGATTTCCATGCAAGCAACAGAGAGAAAACAACCCCTGAAAGTTGTGCTGTAATCTAAAGTAAGGTTCTTTTCAGTGACTGGTTCAAATCGCTGGGTAGCCGGTTCAGACCGGTTGGGTGACTGGTTCAAATCGCTGGGTATCCGGTTCAGACCGGTTGGGTGACTGGTTCAAATCGCTGGGTAGCCGGTTCAGACCGGTTGGGTGACTGGTTCAAATCGCTGGGTATCCAGTTCAGACCGGTTGGGTGACTGGTTCAAATCGCTGGGTATCCGGTTCAGACTGGTTTGGTTGGCACATTATCCAAATGGTAAAGATTATCTATTATTTCTTCAGTGCTCTTGATATGAGATTTATTGGCGCGAGACGTGAAAACAACGAGGGGTGGGGGGGGGGCACGTTGGCAGTTTGTCGCACACTAGTGTAATCTAAAACAGGCGAACAACATTTGATATAAATTGTTATTTTTTATAGCAGTAGGTTATAAATAAAAAATGGCAGAAAGATGTAGCAACCAGTTTTTAAGTTTCAACCAGTATTTTGAATGGGCAAATGCGGGAAACAGGAAGCCGGTTATATCCACCTACACGTATGAATGGATGGATCTCATCCTTTTCTTTTTCATCCCACTATTTATTCCCGCTTGATGTGTTTATCACATCTTGTTTATTATTAGTCAAAGAATGTGGAAGAGACGTCAACGCTCGCTAGCTGTGTTCTCCGTCTCATCTCTTAGAGTGGCGAGAGTATGGGCTCGTCTTGGCGCGGCGCGACTATGGATGTGTATTTCTGTCATGAATGGTGAGTGCGAGGGGGCGTACTCTTCTCTCTCCCCCTACCCTCTTGAGACCGCGAGTCTGCGAGAGAGCGCGGCTCCTCAGACACAGACTTCAGTCAGTAGCTGACAGCAGTGCGCGCGAGTAGGTTCACGTCGTCAAGAGTGCGAGCGAGCGAGTGAGTGGGGAGTGGGGAGACAACGCCGACCGAATGACAAATGAGGAAGCTTCCGATCCGAAGACAATGGATGCTGTCGGTGAGTACTCATCAGTAGTCAGTGGATGGAGGTGTCTGCGCTTCCTTTTAGGGGGTCCTCACTGTCTTGGCTTCACCCACCCCATCCGGTTCGGGCGGTCAGCCACCCTAACCGGACGTAGTCGCTCCCTGGCATCAGTTTCCTCCTGAGGCGTAGACAGTAGTCTTGTCTTGATGCGGTGTGTGTGAGTGTGTACGTTCTACGTTTCCGCGTGTGACTTCCGTGTTTGTTGCAAGACACACGATTACTTTGTATTCAGTGACTGATAATAGCCTACAAGTCTTGATCTTACGTCGCACAGATACAGAGTTCATCGCTACCCGCGTTCTTGGGATTGATGGATGAGTGACGGACAAAAAGCTTCATGATTATTCGTTCATTATTTTTCTATTCGTTCACAATAAATACAGCACCATCTCTCAGTCGTTTTATTTAGGCTCCTCGGTACTTTTGATCGTTTTGGTACATCGAGGCATCTCGCAAGTCGCAACAATTTTTAGAAGGGGTAGGTGAAGGTCTGAGTATTCATTTATATATTTTTTGAATTCCAACTGTAAGAAGCAGTCATCTCAGGAGCGTGAAATAAAAACAAAACGCACGCCTGCACACAACGAACCCAAATTGCAAAATTTCAGAGTTTCCACTCTCCAGCTTCTTTCTCAAGCCTTGTTGGATTTTTTTTTTTGGTTCCTAGGTATCATCGAAAAATAACAATGTAGGCCCCTAGTATATTAAAAAAATATATCAAATGGGTAGGCCTGCTATTAAAAATGTGTGTAAAAAGGTTTATAAGGCAACGTCATAAAATCATCATGATTTTTACGTTCTCTTTCTCGCGTTTAATGACCCGGCACCTCCACCATTCGTAAAAGTCAGGATGAGTTTACTATGCTAAGCCTGCCCGGCACCTCCACCATTACGTAAAGTCAGAGAGAGACAAATTATATGAAAGCCTGACACAGGCACCTTCACCATTCGTAAAAGTCAGGATATTACATCAGTACCTGACGCACCTTCCACATGTAAAAGTAGGATGAGTTTACTATGCTACTCCCGTTGCACCTCCACCGTACTAAAAGATCATGTGGATTTTACTATGCTAAGCCTGACCAACACCATTTAATTATTGCGAACCAAAATTGAAAGAAGAATACATTTTCTTAGGTGTGCGTAAAAGGCTTTCACATCGAGTCATAGACATTTCCAAAAAGTATAGCCTTTCTTACTTTCACGTTTTCAATAAAATTATGATTTTTTGTGGGGTTTTTCGATTGTTTTCCCGATATTTTGATATGGATGGAGTTGAGGAGTCGATATCGTAAATATTCCCATAAATCGATATCGTATCGAAATATCGATTTCTTTGCCCAGCCCTTACGATAACCAGCTTGGAGTACAGTGATTCGTCAGGTGGCAAACCAGCTGGCCTTGTAGATCCGAGGAAGGATAGGGAGGCTCGGCAAGTCAACAGTGGCACTGTAAGGGTTTGTCTCGACTGTTAGCACAGATTCAGTTGGCCAACCGGGACCTGGTAAGTCTGATGAAGGACAGGGGTGACTCCGTAAAGCAAACTCAGACGGTGCTCACCCAGTGACACCTGTAATCCTTGCTGTCAGGTAGCCAGCCAAGTCAGTACGCGAGACTGAATGAAGTTCTCACACATGCTTGCCAAGTGGGCCTACTCGTGCGTGACAACAAGAGAGAGACAGCTTGCAATAACTATCTCCACTCGGATGGCACCCGGCCCACATGCTCTATCACTCGGTTGACAACTCTTTCATTCTGTTGTGATGCCATTCTTGTTCCTAGCACTGGGCCAGTTATGTAATTACCTACGAGTATAAGCTATTTCTAGCTTTGATGAGATTAAGTTCAGTAGGGCAGGGCTCTACGTTGTGAGGAAGAGTACACCCTTGTTTACCGTATCCATTCATGAAGAGTTTAATATACTCTTGACTTGAACCTTCTGTTCATCGCGTCTGAAATTATACTTGGCCTCAAAGCCAGAACAATAACATACTTGATGGGTTCGGTACACGACACGTCGCAAAGCTTGAGGAATCCGTTAGTCTTGGCGCTTCCACCACCCGAAATGCAAGGTTTGCTTGGTTGCGGAATCTATGTGAGTCGTAAATACCAGGATTACCTCTTGCCAACATCTTGCATAATCAACTGCTGTTTTAATATCTGATTTTATTTTATTCCAATTTATAATCAGATGGTGGAATTTGAATATAACTTCTTTGCTAGATGGTTTAAATTAGATTATAAAGTAACAATATGTTCCTTCCCACGCAATTCCACTGAGCAATAGAACATAGACGTTTGTAGACACCCTAGGGGGCCTACATGTTTGATAAGATTTGGTTATAAAAAGAATATGCTCATGTGATCCCTGGGAACTGACCATCACGTATGTATGTTTTATCGTGGTGCACTGTGGTGGTGATGGTGGAGGTCTGAATTGGTTTGAGAGTCCCTAATATTATAGTGGACCTACAAGAATGGTTGAAGGACAAACTTATTAATTGCGGTAAACAAAAACACTCATAACACACATGCTTATGTTTCGTATCTAACAAAAACTACTGCGCATATTGGCCATCCCTCCCTTCCAGGAAGGTACAGGGAATGGAGAGCGTATAAAAACTTTTAAAAATAGACGCCGCAGTATCGTGATATTTTCCTGCCAGAGTTTCGCGGAACGGCCTCTCCAGTCACCGATAGAAATATCACAAATAAGAACGTGAACGAGGTCCGAGCAGGTCTCTCGCTGACAGCCAAGCAACATGGCCGACATTCGCAGGACATCTCGAGTTTTACGCTTATAATAAAGTGCTAAGTTATGGGGCCAGTGGCTAAAACTGTCCCTACACAACTTGAGAGTTGTTTTTGTTGTAACAAATGAGGTTCTAAGAGGATAAATCCCTGTTGATTGGAGCGAGGTCGGACTGACTGACTCTGATGTTGATGTATGGTTCTCTTCTTGTTTGGCTTACTACCCCCAGACACAGACAGGCGAGCATGTATTGCGCAAGTTTGTTTTTGGGATGGCAAACACTAAAAGCAAGGGAAAGTGCCAACGAAGAACGAAACCATGTTGTTTATGGAAAAGGAATAATTAGTTTGGCGACGGTACAATCCTTTAGACTTTTCTTTTTAGATTTTTTTTTTATCTTTTATTATGTATACCTTAGATACTATAAATTGATGGTATCTGCTATATTTTCGTTCTAGTTTGTAGTCTCTGAAACATGACAACTCCAAGGGGACTCTGACCTATGCATAATCTTGTGTAAAACTCCGTAAGCTATGATTTCATTGGGGGGCGGGGGGCAGCTGAATTGATTCTAACTATTGATGTTTTGGTTCTAGGACCAACACCTTAAAAGCTAGTAACACTTATTTGCAAAGTGTCAACTGAAGGAACGAAAAGTGAAAGTGCAAAAGGAAAAAAGTTTGGCGCGTACATGCCACTTCGTTCTTTTTTTTTGAAGTTCGTTTTATCAGTTTTTGTAACCGAGATTCCAGAATCTCAACCTACTCATAGATGGCTCATTCTACTTCACGTTTCGTCAATGGCTGTTTACTTTTCAGATTTCAACGTCTGAAATTGTATTCATATCATTTACATATTGTTCTGGGCTTGCCAAGATCTGAGTACTAGCTCCAATTCTTGTTGGAAATAAACCAAATACCGTCAAGTAACTCTATATTATCTTGGGGGGACGCGGCGGGGTAATGAGCTTTGAATTGAGTGTTGCCTAACTAAATGTAGATCGCTCTTCGTAGCGCGCACTGGCCAGCAGGCCGACAGCTACATAAAGTTCTCCTCGTAACGCCACTGTGGCCAACAGTGGACACTAACATGTGAGTCTGCTCTGTAAGCGCAAGCACTGTGGCAAAGGCCGACCACATAGAGTCTGCTCCTCGTAACGCAGCACTTGGCCAAGCGGCTCGCTAACTGAGAGTTCTGCTTTCCTCGTAACGCAGCACTTGCCAAGAATCCGAACAGCTAACATTAGAGTCTCTCTCGTAACGCCACTGGTCCAAGTGGCTCGACAGTCTTAAATTTAAAGTCCTCCTCGTAAGCGCACACTGTGTGCCAATTCAGACAGTTAACATTATTTCCTCGTAGGCGCCTGTGCCAAGATTTCGAGTAACATGTAAGTTGCTCTTGTCGCAACTTGCCAAGTACCGACAAAGTAAGTCTCTCCTCGTATCGCAGCACGTGCCAAGCAGGGACAGTAAATGTGTGTCTTCCTCGTAAGCCTGATGTGTGCCTAACTAACATGTAGAGTCTGCTCCTCGTAAGCGCAGCACTGTGGCCAAGCAGGCCGACAGCTCGTGAAGAAAACATTACTCCCTGCTTGAAAACCCACCAGCCCTCGTAGTCGTATTCGTTAGCACGGTTGGCGTGGTGGATACCAACTAAGCGAATGGATTGTTTTCTGTACAAAACAAAATTTGAATTTCCTTTCTATTTCGGTGCAAATATTTCCATTCCATCCATCCTCATTGGTCAATACATAATTTGTCATCCTCTGTAGAGTTAGAGACGGCTACTTGGCTGGGTGTACTCGAGTACTGAAGTGCAATAGCATAGTTTACCACCCGAAAGTAGACGCCATCTTTTACTGTCCTCCGCCCATTTCTGTTTAAATTATTCGACACAACGTAGCTCAGTAGCTGCCTGGATATAATGCCTTCATATTATAGTCTCCGAGGGTTTGCTACCACGAGTCGCCTGCGGCTGGATCTGTCCAGCACATGCCTGTCGATGTCCCACACCCACAACAGCCACCACCCGGGCAAAAAACTCGGTAGGCGTCCTGGGAAATAGAACACATACAACAAGGGCTCCAGCATTTTGAGTGCGACTCTACCACCACAATCACGTGCAGTGCAGATTGAATCAATTACGAGTGTTATCGAACTGTCCGTCTTTATTGCTGGCACTTGATTTGATTTCTCAACTCGTCGGCGGCAGTGGCGTTGGGAAATGAAATAATCGTCGCCTTGATCGCCGCTTGGCATAAACAAGGCTGTGCATGCCCGGGCATTTGTTTGCACCGCCTGCTTGATCGCCACTCGGCATAAACAAGGCTGTGCATGCCCGGGCATTTGTTTGCACCGCCTGCTTGATCGCCACTCGGCATAAACAAGGCTGTGCATGCCCGGGCATTTGTTTGCACCGCCTACCATGCTCGTCGTAACGAGACTGCGAAGTGCACCATTGGACGGCTTGTTTTTTTATGATTTGATGTCTGCTTCTTGTTGGAACCAGATGAGAGATGGGCTAATCCATTTGGCTCGAGACTGATCATGTTTTATTCTCGGTATTATTATTAGACCTAAGTGCAAGGTGCATTACTTTCTTCGTCAAACCCATTAGCATAGGAGGCCCAGGCCATCACTCATCGTTCGCAGGGCTGGGGACGTGAGTTTATAGCATCTTTGGCAAACTATTTTTCTAGCATCTTTACCCAAAGGTATTGCATACTAAAATATTATTGAGAGGATATAGTTGACTGTGTGTATCTAAACTCTCAATCACTATCGCGCTTCAATTTTGGATTGATGAAAAACTACATGATTTTGAATTTTGATGTGACAGTATTAAGAAAAGAATGTGTGTGCCAAGAGTGACAGTCCATTCTCTTCATCCCTATGTCTCTTGTTCGCATAACCCTTGCAAGTTGCAACTGCAACGTCAACATCAATAACAACAACATACTAAACACGCTGGAATGTTACTGCATGAACAGTGCATTTCATTACAAACAGTATTTCTCTTGATGCTTAGACCTGCCATATGAAACGACAGCGGCCTCGCCCTGACCCGTCTACTCTCTCCCCTACTCCAGGATGGTGACACGCGCTTTACAAAGGAGCCACTCTGATGAAACTTTTAACAATGACCAACATTTCGTAAACAACTTCTCGATTTCTCGTTTCTGAGAGAAAACCCGCATCCAGTGTACCGGGTAACAGTGTACAACGAACCAATTAGCAATCGAGATGACTGGAGCTGGACTCGCCGGCTTCCCAGTACAGACGCTGAACTGACACAATCTCCCCGTGTCTAGACTGAATATTCACAACGCAACACATATTTTTTCTACTCGCGGATCTGCTGGTGTGTGATCTGTTGGTTGGGGGGGGGGGGTCAGTCTCAGCACATAATTATGTAATAGGTCGACTCTAATTCGGGAGGTCTCGGATTCAAATTCCGTCGAGACTGGCAATCCTGACTGGAGGTCTTTTTTTCAAAAGTAAGTTTAATTAGTCGTTAATGCGAATGCAAAGGATTGAGTCCACTGAAACAACCCTCGGACATCCCTTCACAAATTGTCCTTGAATTGAACTCCATAAGACTATACCTAGTTAGCTGATGAGGGGCATTGCACTGCACGCTGGGCAGGTTTGGGGGGTGGGGGGCAAAAATAAAATAAATAAATATAGTACAATTTTACAAAGACCCTAAAAATGTTCCATCCACCCTCATCATCCTCTCGATAGACCTCTGACCGTGCACGCTTCTCTTGTTCCCAGACAACCCGTCGTACTTCTCGCTAGAGCCCGGAGCGATGGGCGCCGCCGGCTCCACCGAGTGTTCCACGACGTCGCTGCTACCCCACTCTGCCCCTCCGACGCCGACCAGTGCAGAGCAACCGAACAGCAAGCGTAGCTTCCGGTCGCTGCTGCGTAGCGTGTCTGCGCACGCGCACAACGCCGTCCCTCAGCAGCTGCTGGTGCTGGGGGAGCCTCGGCCCTCGGACAAGGCGCCCGCGTCGCCCAGGGAGGACGCCCTCGCCCACCACAAGACCAACCACCGTGAGTAGACAGATGAATATCCTTGTCTTGTACCATGACCGGTTCCCATACTATAAAATTCTGAAAATCAGGTTTTTTATAATGCGTTTGGCGGGTTTTAGAAAAAAGTAGTTAGCTGAATACAATACAAAAAAATAAAGAAAAAAAAACACCAATAGGAATTTAAAATTAAACTTTCAAAATATTTTTCCTCCCATTTTTATTTGTCCTTCAGTCAAAGGCTTCAGATTCCCAGCATTGAGGACGGTTATTAGCGTTTTTGTCAACTGAGATAAATTAATCTGACTTCACCCCACCTCACCACATCTTTGCTTTTGCAAGCCTTTTATTGTGACGGTCAAACCTTGCATTATTCCATGGAGTGGTATTCTTTTCAAAACTCAAGACGAACTATTGCAGGTAAAAAACACAATAAGCTTCTTATCTTGCAGAAAATTACGTTCATCAGTAACGAAATCGACTTTCCATACTACAAGTTTAATCACAAATCTACACATCAAATGAGGGCAAATTTGCACTTCTGCTTGCTCGGGGCCAGGGGGGGGGGCAACTGTCCCCCCTTGCCCTCTCCTGCGGGCGCCCTTGCTTTCACGAATGGGTCTACCCAGGGCGATGTCAGGGTACATTTAATTTGTGCCAAACATTTTAATATTTTATAAATCTGTTATCTGTGACACAGTACAGTACACGGTACGGTATCTCGTGTTTCAGGCACAGCTAGCTGCGGCAAGCCGGTGTCCAAGACGTCTGCTGGCCTCCTGAGCAGTGACATGGTGTTCTGGACGCCCAACACTGTGCTACTGGGGGAGACTGTGGACAACCATTACTACAACATGACTATGCCGCTGGTTGGACGCCGGAGACATTCTATCGGCACCTTCCTCAAGTCTCCCGCCTCCACCACCGCCGCCAGCCCGGCCACCGCCGCCTCCACCTCCACCGCCACCAAGCCAGACAAGCCGTCCAGGAGGCACAGGCCCGCAGCGGCCAAGGCGAAAGGTAGGAGCGCACCACCTTCAACTTTCATTGAAGACGGACTTGTACAATGTTATATAGCCTAACATTTGGACTTTCTGACTGTATGTAGCCTGTGCGTAGGAGAGGGGTTTCATTGCAAAAATTTCACTCTCGTAGTTAGGAGGAGTGATAATTTCCCCGGTTGAGTAAAGGATTTTTTTTATTATTTATTATCTCTGTCCTATTCAGTTACAAAAACTGATTTACAAAGGAGGTATATACACCTGTATGTCCGTTCTATCTCAACAGTAACACCGTTGTTGTTGTTGCTGTACTGAACCTTTGCTTCTCTTATCTGGTGTTTGGTATGCAAGTCAGATGATTCTCTTCTGCCACAGTTGAGTGGAGTCTTGTGACATGTGATATCTGATTGTGGTAGTGTGAGTGGAGCCAGAAAGTCTGAGTACCTTGCGTTGAGGTTGATAACGGTACAACTTTGAATGTATCGAACTGACTGTGACACCAGGTTGAACTCAAAATTGTATTTTTTTTTTTTTACGTGAAAATCCCAGTTCTCCGCGAATATTTTGCACAAAAGAGATTTTTGGTTATGTGATAAACGACCGTAACTACACCATTTTGTATTTGTATTGTAATCGAGTTAGATAAATAAATCTGTATGTTTCAATTGATTGAATATCCTTACGAATAGACTTACAGAGTGCGTGTTCTTTTGACAACTAACAACTACATCTGTCTCGGTAATACCCTGGTAACACTACACCGAGTCCATCTATGAATCTATGTTTACTAACGCGAGCGTGCCACGTCCGGTACTCGCAACGAGCATGTTCCCCGCATGAAACCAGCACGTGGCAGCGTCGTGTGAGGACGCATCTAGAGGGTGGAGCCAGACGCTAGTTTAGACTTTAGTGGCTTGTAATCTCGAGCTTGAGGGTGTAGCCTCAGTCGGATTAACTTCCTTTCCTCGCCACACGCAGACAGAGAAGACGCTTTCATTCACCACACAGAACCTCGTGGACTCTGGAGTTGAATGGTTGAGAGGGGTCAGGGGTCTCGACGCTCCGTGTGCGCTACAACCGTGGTCAAATAACGAAGGCAGCGTGTCTGGGACGCGTGCTGCCAGATTATCTCGTCTGTGTCTGTGTGTGAGGGGGATGCTTGACACCCGTGCCAGGTGCAAGTCAGATTCATTCACGGTGACAGTTGAGGTCGCGTCCCGAGGGAAGACTAGGGAGCCGGCGAACCTATAACCTCTTCCCTTGTTGTCGCCTTCGTTATGCTCCTGTTTGATATGGGGGAAACTCTTATTTCCGTCATCCGACAATCCGACATTGATAGATTCTAGATTCTAGAAGGCGTCGCTAGTGATTTATGATGAACTGAACCACCTGGGACTTGGTTGATGACTTGACCCCGTCATGGGGACGGAAGGGTCGGACATCCACGCTCTCATTTCAAGGCCTATAAAGTATAGTCGTAGTCAGTGGCGTATCCAGAATTCCAGGATAAGGGTAGATAGGTCCAGGTTCGCCCATTATTCTCCCATTCATTATAAAGATCTGAATTTATACCATGTAAAAATAAATGTCAGATTTTTTTTTTTTGGGGAGGAGGGGTTAAAGCCCACCTCTGTGCCATTGGTCTTAGCAAAAGTCAGTCATGGTTGTAGTTTTATTATTTTGTAGTTTTGTAGTTTCGGTTGTGTTTATGTGCTCACGTAAAGAACCAAGGGACGTGTGTTCGAACCCCGCATGAGGCATATATTTCCGCCTTAGTTCTTCATCCTCGACATTATCTACTTATATTCTCAGATAGCCAAACAACAAACACCACAAAGAGCAACCTTGCCGTACATATTATTTCAATTCGTTTGCTTACTTTCCTCCCCGATCGTCGCGCAACCCTCGTTGTACGAGACAGAAACTCTATGGAGGTGATCAGTGGTAGGCCTACACTCTCCCCCCCCCCCCATCATTTAGTGTGTTGATCACGCCCGAAGTCCAGGCTCGCTCTGGCGTTTAACACACCATATATTTTCATGATCGCTCTAAATTTAATTTGTGAATCAGTGGCTCACGAAAGGGTGGCCGGCCAACGCTGTTGAGGTATGATTATACGCCTCTAGTTAAATCTCTATCCCGTTGTGTTATTACGAGAAGTCAGCTTCTGTTGCTTTGTAGCTCGTGACGCCACTGTAGTTTGCTCTCGGAGACCGAGCGTCGCCACTGGTGAACTGCACCTCTTGTCCCCTCAACATCAACGTTCAACTCAACTAAACTACCCCAATTACGTTAATCGTCTCGCCCATTAAGTGTCCCATTCATTTGGTTTGTACATTGTATTACCCCCCCCCCCTACATCCACCCCCCTGTGGGCACCCTTAGCATTCATTGACCATCTTGCCAGCAGGATCTGGCCGTAGGGTTGTGAATGGCAACAATGACTTTTGTCAATCACTTCATCTGGACAGGCAGGAAGTTGGAAGCACCTCCTTCCTCTGCATCTCAAGTCTTTAGTTGACTGTTCACTCATGCTGCGCTTCACACAGCCACTGGGCAGTCCGCGTACATCAGTGGCCCGTTACCCATGACAGGGACACAATGACCACAGGTCGAGCGAGTTATTTTGCACATCACTCACTCATGAACAGTTACAATAAAAACATAATTTTGTCTTTTGGTTGCCCACTCCACTACCCTGTTATTTTCATAGGTAGGCCTACCCTTTCGACTGCTACTTATTTTGTGGGGATAAAATAAATATCCATAAAATTTCCTCAACTATTTTGTTTTATCCTTCGGCAAAAGCTTGAGTTCTTAATTTTGGTTCGTTTCGTTTGTTTTTTTTGTGTATTGGATTTTTGGCTGTTATGAAACCTTGTATAACAAACCACTTTATTTTATTTCTTACTATTATTTGAACAATGATGTGATTATATTGGGGAATGAATACTATCAAACGTGCATGCCATACGCGGGATTTGAACCCAGGACCGCGTCAACGTTCTGTCTCACGCGTCATGGACGTGGATCATAACAACATTGAGTATACAACATTATGATACACTAGCCATCGTGAACACAGCTTACGACGGCGACTGTAATAATAACGATTGATAACGTGACTGACTAATAACCCAGTTCCACCTCGTACCAGGCACCACTTCCATTCATCATTTAGTAAACAACATGGTACAGCGACAAGGATGACGATGACGATATCTGTTGCTTTACGTCTCATATGAATGCACTAAGGTTATTCGAGACGATGAGTGGTGATACATGATGGAGGACGATTATCAAAAAAAAAACGTTGCGGGATTCGAACCCACGTCATCCACGCATCTGCCACCGCGGACGGCTGAACAAATCAAGACAAGTGTTGGCTGATTCTAAGGTGTGATTGTTCTCTAGTGCTTGTAAAATGTAATCCTCGTGCGATAAAACTTGACGTCTCGTAGTATATGTTGACAACGGCCAACGAGGATATCGCGATGACTGGCCACAAGTCCAAGATTGTTTTCGAACCTCGAACCTAGGAACCATGTAGTTGAGATATTCCGAAAACTCATTATCCCTAGAGAGGCCATTGTTTGCGAAACTAGCCAACGAAAAGATGAATTCAAATCTAGCGCGCTCGCCTAACTCGTCGCGCTGCTAGACTCGCTCGCGGGCGCGGCGGTCACACGAAACACTAATTGATCCTCGACCGTAAAAACGTTCAGATCTACTTAATATTTGCATGAAATGCACTTTCTAGTATGTTCACGACGTGTTTAAAACACTAGCTGATATTTTAAAGTCAACAGACGTGGTTTTCTATTTGTAGATCAATCTGTATAGAAGGGAAACCGAGTTAGCGCGTCGGTGCGGCAGTGTGGGTTGCGTGCCTGGGTCGGAGTCAGCCGGTTCCGGAAAGCATACTTACCTGGCGTAGGGGTTTACCTTGATCATCAAGGAGGTTCCCTCAGGCTGAGGCTCTTCCATTGCACTTCGGTCGAGCTGAATCCTGCGATGATCCCAAATGTGGATTACTCGGGCGCGTAATTTTTGGTAGTCGGGACTGCGTTCGCGCGGTCCCGGAATAAACGTTGTGAAACTGGAGGAAGTTGGACTTATTTTCAATGTAACGTCCTTTGGTCAAATACCGGAATAAGTACTTGGGAGTTGGGATTCTGAGGCATTTGCTTTGGTTCCTGCACGCGTAATGATACTGTAATTGTAGCAAGCAAGGATATAATTATACACTTCGTTTGGAAACTAGTTTGAATACTAGTATTATAGTGAAATTTACATTTTAAAACATCATCCAAGTCAATTTTAATTACAATATTCCATCTCGGGACGGAGTAGCCTACCATATCTCTACTGTGGTATGACTGGTATCTGATAAAGAGATAATTTGACTCGCCTGTGGCTGGGTAAAGATAGCGCTGCAAAGGCTAGTCAATCAGCTCACTATTGTACGAAACTAGGAAAACGGAATCTCTGGCAAATTAATATTTTGTGAAAATAGGGATAATGTGAGCTGTGATAATGTCACAGGTAGACTAGGGAAACGCCAAAGTCGTTGTTAGACGAGTGAGTGAGCCATGTTTGAGTACCCGATTATATTTCTTTTCTTCCCCTACCTTAGGCCTACCTAGCCTATCATAGGCTAGAGAGGCGCATTATGACCGTACAGTTGACGCGCCCGTCCCCGTATGCCAACTAAACTTAAAAAAAAAACTATTATTTATACGAATATAATTATCAAATCAAAATGCAAATGTTCCCGGGTACTCACCACATGACCCGCTCACTCGTCTAACTACGACTTTGGCGTTTCGTTTTGTCAGATTGCTTTTTCCGTTTTCTTTTTGGGTTTTAAGTTATTGGTGTTCTCCATTACGAAGTGTAACTAGTTACAAAAGTAATATAATATACAAAGAAACAAATTTACAAACCAGTTAATTGCACCACACTGTCCTAGTGTGGGTCGGACAGTCACGTGTTGGACACAACCGGCCACAGGCGGGAAGCGAGGGGAGGGTTAAGAATGAAAAAAAATGGTTTATTTGGTTTAATATCGCGTCAACCGTTAGGTCACAATGCGTCAGTCTAGCCCAGCCAGGGATTGTGGAAAGGACACAAAATTTTGCTGGACAGAACCAGCCCGGGTAGGGGGAGGAAAGGAGGGTTATTATGGACGGTACACAACCGTGCTGGACAGAACCAATCACGGGCAATGGGAGGGAAAGGTACTGGACAGAACCAGCCACGAGTTGTTCTAGCCTATAGGGGATGTTTGGGGGGGAAAATCCATGCTGGTCAGAACCAGACACGGGTAGGGGGAGGAAAGAAGGGTTATTATGGACGGTACACAACCGTGCTGGACAGACCTAGGCCTAGGCCTTCAGAGAGAATACATGCAAACCAATGACGAAATAAATAACAGGGAATATACGTCAACACATCCGATACTTACAAAGTAAATACCCCGAGCCACTATAGGATACTTCGGCTATAGTAATTTGATTGATAACTTAATAAAATATCAATTACAAATAGTTCAATTCACTTTTAATAAAATGCAAATATTTCACGAACTGAGGGAAGCCAGACAAAAGATGGCGGCGATGTTCGGATTGTTGTTGACACAAACAACAAAATATACAAGACCCATAGGCATAGGCGGTTGGATCTTTGATTATTTGTGGAAGGCTGTGATCAAGGTCCATAAGAAAGTAAATTAATAAATACATTCTCATTTAGAGCCTAGAAACCTTGGGCACGACATTTCACGGCCAGGCAAATAACAACAAAAAATATCTTTTCAAAATCCAAAAACATTGTCGTTAAAATAATTTCTAAACATTGGAAGTCTATTTTTCAGTTTATTATTTCTTGTAGGTTTAAATCGCAATGAATCTTGCTGATTTTGTTAGCAGTTCTCAATAAACTCGTACCGGATGTCTGTTTAAAATTTCAGCGCAATCTGTTCAGCGATTCGGCTGATTTTCAACGTACACACACACACACACACACACACACACGCACGCACGCAGAAAAACAATTAGGGCCGTTTAAGTCGAATGGAAATCACACCGTTCGCTACGCTCACTCGTTCAATAAAGAGGTTAAATAAAATCTTATGATGTTTACAATGGGTGAACAAACGGTAAACAAACCTATCTGCATACAAAATAGATAGCGCGCAGGAAACTATATTCACGTTTAATAAATGCCAGCCCGCAAGCAGTGATGTCGACGTAGTTTCCTAGAGTTGGCGTATTCCCCAGCGTAACGCAATTCAGGATATTCTAACTAGGGAAACGCCAAAGTCGTTGTTAAACGGGTGAGTGAGCCATGTGTTTGAGTACCCGATTATATTTCTTTTCTTCCCCCTACCTTAGGCCTACCTAGCCTATCATAGGCTAGAGAGGCGCATTATAACCTTACAGTTGACGCGCCCGTCCCCGTATACCAACTAAACTTTAAAAAAACTATTATTTATACGAATATAATCAAACTTAAATGCAAATGTTCCCGGGTACTCACCACATGACTCGCTCACTCGTCTAACTACGACTTTGGCGTTTCCCTAGTCTAGTTGGCTAAGGCGCCCTTGTAGCCGAGATGTGAAAGAAGTGGGTTCAATCCCCTGGTCGGGAAAGATTTTGTAATTTCTTGATTGTATTTCAAAAATAATTAAACATGTTTTGAAATGCATATAACGCAGTGTAGTCCATCATCTGTGGCAATAGGGCCAACTATGGTAAACATAGCCAGTACGAAATACGTGAAAATATTGCAAGGTTTACTCAATCTACGAGCGGAATTTGGGGGTACCTTGACGTCCAACATTCGACTGACCTTGCATGGGCACGGCATTTCACGGCCAGGCGAAAAACAAACAAAAAATATCTTTTCAAAATCAAAACATTGTCGTTAAAATAATTTCTAAACATTGGAAGTCTATTTCTCAGTTTATCATTTCTTGTAGGTTTAAATCGCAATGAATCTTGCTGATTTTGTTAGCAGTTCTCAATAAACTCGTACCGGATGTCCGTTTAAAATTTCAGCGCAATCTGTTCAGCGATTCGGCTGATTTTCAACGTACACACACACACACACACACGCACGCACGCAGAAAAACCATCAGGGCCGTTTAAGTCGAATGGAAATCACTACGTTCGCTACGCTCACTCGTTCAATAACATATTGGATTGGAGAGCTTTCCCCTAGCCATGGGTCCGCCACTGTGTTGTGGTTGTACCACAGCCGCACGTGTGTGGCGAGACAATGCGAGTGGGCGTGGCTCAACGTCAACACACTGATTGTGTTTTGTTTTGCTGACGTCATCTCTGACTGCGACACACGCCACGTTCATTTGTTTTAATACTTTCGTGACAGGCTGGATTGGTTACTGAAGGATACGTTTCCTCTCCATGCATTGTCTCGGGCTGGTGAGCCGTGAACCATGTGTGAATTATGACTGCGGGATTCGAACCCACGTCCCTTGAGTATTGATAGAACGCGCCCCAACACAAGACTTCCAAGTTTCAACTCATTTAGCCCACCCTCTATCAAGTATATAATTTGTGTAATTTTTATATTTTTTTGCGGGAAGCCAATGCCATGCCCATTAGTGCAATTCATGCCCCTCTTAATTGTGAAGGGATGTCCTAGAGCTAGACTCAATCCCTGGCATTCGCAATAACGACTGAGGAAAACCTCTGAAAAAACCTTCAGTCAGGTTTGCCGGTCTCGACGGGATTTGAACCCTGGACCTCGTCTGTCGGTATCGACCTTTCCCACCGTTCCCCTAACATTGTTGATTGAATTGTTTTTTTTTACTGTTTAAAGACCACGTAAAATGTGTAGAAAATATAGTAGATTTTTATTGAACGGTTGCCTTAGAACTGAACGAATGTCTTGTTTTCTTGCCTTTGCACAATCGCGACCGCTTTTTGCCTGTTGGCCCAAGTGGTTTTTAACATTATAAAATCAACGCCAACTAACACACTCAATTAAAATTAAAATATTATGTTCACCCAACCATACAGTAGGCTGAAAAATTCAATTTATGCCTGAAATCTGATCGGAAGCAAATTTAAATCTGACTCGCTCTAGATTCTGTACAAACGCTTGCTCCAAGTGTTCTGCTATAAATATTAGCTCACGTACATCGGTGACTGTCACCTCTGGCCTCTGCCACATGCACCCCCCCCCCCCCCCCCCCGCCCGTTATTGACTGCGGGATCGGAAACTGAAGCTCGTCTATATTTAGCCCCCCCCCCCCCTCCCTGGAGATGAACACGACGCGAAGACTAATTGATTGATAAGTGACGGCCGAGTAGTCGTTACATAGACGACTATTAGTCCACGTCGGGAGATGAAAAAAGTAGGTGCAAAAAATCGCTTCAACTTCAGCCTTCAATGTAATGCTTGTAGTGGGGCTTGGGGACCTAGCCTATCTTAATGTTAATTTGTCTTTGGCAAAAACTTATGGCCACAGGAAGTTTAGCAGTGGCTCATTCGTTGTTGTATTAGTATGCCTAGCTGGTAAGCTACGTATGTACCAATAGTGGCGCATCATGTGGGGGGGGGGGCTGAAATCTCAGCTTATTAGCAATGGATGTTCCCAACGTACTATGGTGCGTCAGCCATCTCTGAACCTCCGAATGATCACCCCCCCCCCCCTGAGTACACATCTGAAATCAGAGCACTTTTGACTGACCTTTGATTTTTAAATCTCTGCATTATAAACATGGATTTTTGCAATCTCTCGGCCATAGCGGAGAACTTCCACATTAATTTCCCTCAGCTGATTTGATTTGATTGGCGGCAACGTTTGTGATTGACGAAAACAATTATTAAATTTGTAATTTCCTAATTCCTAGCCCTTCTCGTGCTTCGTGCATACTTGCATTGTTGTGACACGTTTCAAACTCGTTTCCCACCTTCCTCGTCAACCGAAGTTGCTATAAAAACCTTTGTTACGTACGGGGTACATTTTTTTAATGTTACGACATGGACAAACAAAAATAAAATGTCTTTTACTTTTTACTTTACCAACTATCATAAAGCTACGACAAATTTATTTCAAAACTACATTTAAAACGAAACATACAATACAACAACAGCCCAAAAATCAAACAACTGAAGCACGAAAAAGCACTCGTCACTCGATTGGTAATTGGTATTGGCATTCCGTTCCAAATTTTTTCTTTTTCGCGGCATGCGTAACATTTTAAACCCACGTCCGATCGTCATACAAAGCTATCAAAGCACTGTTCGCCTCTTTTGGAAATTGAAATAGCTCTCAACCATTGACACTTGGGGTCCTACATTATTGTACGCGCGTTTGGGTTGAAGGGAGAGCCAAACCTCGTGAGCCTGCTCGCTCATCCTGTTGCGTCGAGGAATGTATACACAGGCAGATAGACAGCCAGCCCGTGCTTCCTGTGAGCGGCGTCGCGTGGCCGGATGTGACGGACTTGGACGCCCCCCCCGGACGACGCGACGCCTACCTGTCGCCCTGGACGACAGCAGACACTCGGTCTCGTCACAGAGACAGATCGACCAAGGGAGAAGCGCCCGTTTAATGACGTGCTGAGAAAACCAATGAAGAATCTCTCATCATAGATATAATAGAGAATAGAATAGAGAGGTTCTGATTCTGGCAATGTTCTTCTGCGAAACAGGAAGTTAGGGGGTCGACCACCACCGTTACATAGAACAAAGTCAACGTTATGACCCTAGCAATACCACGTATAACACTTTGGCGTGTTCTTCCCTAGTTTTGTCCCAATCTGCTGGGGGATAGATCTCTTTCTTCGGTCTTCCTTTGTACTCCCACACATCTAACCTCAGTTCCTGCGTATCCGGACCATGTTGGTTGTCCTCCTTCATTCACCCTAAGATGCCCCCCCCCCCCCCCTCCTACTTGTTCCACATGGAGCTCGCTCTTACCCCTTCACCTCATGTACTGCACGTGATCGCGCAGTGTACAGGGCACGCGCCGTGACAGGAACCTCGGTGCAGATGTTGTCCAGCCCCCCCTGTCTCAACACAGGAAGCATCGGGAGTAAACAATAATCCATTACCCGACACAAGACAGAAACACGTGCTGGCTAGAGTACAGTACCCTCTCTCTCCCCCCCCCCCCGCACAACCTCCCGTCCCGTGCGAGGAGGCTCTCGCTCATGTGACACCGACGTCGACCATGGTGGCAAAGTAACGTACTGGAGATCAGGTGTAAACTGTTATATTTACTTACTGGTGGTAACTCATTGCCCCCCCACTCAGAATCGGGTTCTGTTACTGAGTGGACATACCATAAATACTCTTTTAAACCTACAGTATTAACAGACAGCATGAAGAATATCAACTAAACTAAATGCAAACAAATATATTGGCAGAATTTTCAAGTTTTGTGGGTTATGGCACAAAGATTAAATTATCGTTGTTTACCCCCGAATTTAGCACCAAAACACCAATAGTATCATCATATTATACAGGACTTTGCTGGTGGAGGTTTTGACGGTCGGGTCGGGTAGGGATGTAAAAATGAATATATGATTTTCACACAATTTATTTTATATTCTATTATTTTTTATCAGTTATATGACTGAGTGTGTAGACTCTAAATACGAATGGTTTATTTATTGTCTGTATTTTTATTGAATTGCACCAAAAATTTAAAAAAATCTGGACCGGCACCTCCACCATCCCAAAAAATATTTCCATATACCTAAAAATCGCGTATAGTTTATGACTATCAAAATATATCAATCAATTTATTAAGGACATTGTAAAGTTTCATAATACAACAAACGATTTTTTAAATATCGCCCAAATATCGGTCAAATCACCACAAATATCCGACCCGAATCGAAATTTTTGATACCCGTTCACCACTAATAGTGACATCACAATGTACTTGCATTTTACCCTACAGGGTTGGCTTGGTCGCTTTGATTTACTGTCCCCCACTGAAAATCAGTTATATAACTGAGTCGGTAGACTCTAAATACAATTTATTTATTTATTTTATTTACAATCACCATACCTAACTTACCCAAGTGTACAATATTATTACTATCTGCGCTAGTATCATCCACCCAGCCTCCTCCACCGGCTCAAGGTGCAGCACCCACCCAGGTTTGGCGCCACGCACCGACCCCGAGCATGGAGCGCACGTGCGACGCACATTGTCGGAAACACGGCTCGCTTCCGGTTAGTAAATAGCTCGGGACGTCGTCGTCTGCCCCTGCCACGTTGCTTAGCTGCTCCGAGTATTCGGGAATGTAATTCCATTCTGTCAAATTAGAGAAATTAAAAAACTGCCCCCACCGGAGATTGCGAGGTCCCCTCTGCTGTGTGACTGAGAAATGAGACAACTTATAAATTCTGTTTCTTGGTTGACTCAATGGTCAAATGGAGACACTTTTGCTGTCTAAAATACCGGCACAACAGCGTCAAGTGACAGTGTGTACAAACATCAAGTGTCTTGTAGGACCGGCTGTTGGCTACGTGCCATCGGGTTTCCTCAAGTTCGAGGTCTTTGTCGTATATTTCGATGGGGAAGTTCCTGTGTTTGTAGGTGTCCGTGTATATGTACCAACCAAGATACAAAATTTTGTTTGGCCATTGGTCAGTAAGATAATAAGATTATTGGTAAGATTAGGCTAGTTTTTTCATTTCATTTGAAAAACTGAAAATGTGAGACAAAATTTATATGCTGGTACTTGGCATATATTCGTTGGTTGGTTGATGGTATATTTGACCGACAAATTGATTTTGACTGTCACCTTGTATGTTAACTAATTAGTTTATTTGTATCACTCTTGCTTACCCTTATTTGATGGTGCATATCACATACACCTTAATTAACAGTAGGGGAGCAGATTGGGTGTGTGATTACGAAGTGTAGACAAGGGAACAGCCGACACTACACGGTACTTGGAGCTTCAGCATTTCAGTTAAACTTTGCCGCAACTGGGGATCGATCGAAGAACGGTCTCGCAAAGCGGCGTAAAGAGCATACTTATTATTTGTTTGGGAAAGTGAGTGTGGGATGGGGTGATAATCGAGTCAAACATTTGTCTGTACCTGTTCTGTTGGTTATGATATTCTACTTTGCTGCCCTTGTTGTCCCACATGAATCGAAACTCGGTCATATTTCTGCACCCCCAAGTGTCGCCTCATCCTGCCCTGCAGCAGCTGTTCAGACTGTTCTCGCCATCCCTTTCAAATCGTCACTTTCAGTCGCAAATCCTGTATTCTCACGTTCTAATTCACCTGCTCCACTTTGGTGGGCTGCGTGGGAGATGTTCTCGGCGACAGAGGGTTGGAGTTGGAGGCGTGTGGGTGGGTGGGCGATCTGATATCGACCACAAGCGGGGACAACGAAATGGCCGATTCATCCCAAGTGGGTGGCCGATTCTACACCATCAACTGCATCAACTGCACCTCCAACTTTAGTAAGTTTCTATCGATGGGTAGATTAGATAGGGTCTATGCTCGGCTCAACAATATGGGATGTTTTTCTCTTTCTAATGACAATAGGGATCGTATTTTCTTACATCAATGGATGTTTTCATTATCAACTTTACAACTTTATTTTTTCTTTAGTTCACTTTATGATCATTGAACGGTCGGTCATATACGAAATCCTGAACCAAAATCGTTGCATTTATGGATGTTTGTGCCTTTGAAATATTTAACCGTCCATCCAGTTATTATTTATTACAAGAATCCGCCTCCTCGTACTAACGATGCTAAAAGCGTCACTATACCTTCTCCGTAGAAAGCTACTACGGCGCCCATTCATTCATCGAGGCCACAGTTCAGTGCACCCCTCAGACAATGCCACTTTGTGCCCCTAATTGCCGCGCCCTTGAACGAGGGGTAGAACCACCGCCTTGTTGATCGGGGCCTTTCATCTCGAACACAGCCACCTAAACACGATCCAGCTGGGATCGGTAGGTTCTCTCCAAAAAACAGGATTCCGATTTCCAATCCTGACCCAACTAAAATATCTTTCACGGTCTCGCTTGGATGAATGTTGTTAGGGTTCGGCCGAGGGTTTTTCCGCCATATTTTGTTTATCCCATGAGAGAATTTGAGTTTTTGTTATTATTTTGAACCCTTCCTCTAATTTCTCTCTGGTTTAGAAATATGGTCGTGGTCGATTATGGTTTGTGAATTGTGATTCCGGCGACGTATGTTGAAAACCTCTCCTCAGTTTGTGTGGCGTTTTCATGTTCACATCACCAGGCGTCGTCGCGATTACCGTGGTTTGTCGCCTAAATGAATGGTTTCTTTCCTGAGTTACCGAATCGATTTCTGCCTTGGGCATGGACGTCAAGTAATGTGTTTCACATTCATGTCAAATATCACATTTTTTATAGCACTCATTTCGATTAACGGTTCGAAAATAATATGGGACACACTGAAATAATTAAAAATAAATTTTTAATAGCGTGTCATTCATTTCGTGCATTGTTTTTTATTAAAATTAAATTTGAACTATAAAAACCTGTTCAGGGACATGGGCAGGGGTTACTTACTTGTTACTTGTTAGTAATTTAGATTATTTAAACCTGCAATGTATTTTATTATTTTATATGACTCAGCAGTCAGCGACGCAGCGCTTTTACCAATTTCTTTAGGCCATCCGTCCTAGTCAATATAAAATTATGTTCGGTTGGAATTGTTATTACACTTATAAATGATTTAAGGCATCATTCCAAAAATAGCAAAATAAATGCGAAATGAAAGTAGATGTGTGCTCTTTATTAAAGGTCCATTAATCGCAATTTGTAGTTTTGGATTTGTGGAAATGAGGGGGGGCATTGGATAGGATTAAGTGATTTAAGTCGCAAATTAGTGAGTTTTGCTTTACAACGCATTTTGTCGTCGTTCGCTCACAAGCTGTTCTCTCATCGTCACATCGCTCGCCGCAAGGTAGCAGCACCAAGCACTCGGTCACTTCGCTACCAGCGCGGGCATTATGAAATATGTGCTCAATCTCGATCCTCACATCACATTTGTAAACACACATATTTGCACATCGTGAACAGCTCGTCCACAACATTTCACAACAAAGCCTGAACAGTGATGTTGGCTATGACGCCATGCATTATTATTATTATTGTTAGTAGTATTCTGGTATATTTTATTATTGTTAGTTCATGATGATGTGATAATATGATGATAGTATACATTATGGCAATAAGAAACAACCACTCAATCACTGTAAAGCTGTGAACGTTAAGAGCTTAATTCTCTTACATTAGTTTATTACCTCAATTGATATCAACATAATTTTTATGGCGCTCGCAGCAGACGTAGATAACAGCTGCAGCTGCAACGCGTGCACTAGCACTGATAGAGGTATCTTCCCCTGGAGGCATCTCTCTGTGATTGCCTCGTGGCCAGACAGCAAGCAATGAGCAATACCCCCTCCTGACACAATGTTTCTTGTGCCTATACTCTTCTTTGATCATCTGTTAAAAAACCAGTCTTGGGCACGTCCCCCCAAAAAAGAACTTTAAAATGTTAAGTTTCTTCTGCCTAAAAAGGAACTGGGACGTTCCGTTCCTTTTTAAAAAAAGGAACCGAGAAGTTCCTCGTTCCTCAAAAAGAACTTTCACGTTACTTATACCATCACTGATTTTAAATAATAATAAATGTGATAGGGGTTAATTTATCATTAATTTTATTATTTAAGTTAGTCCCAGGCCATCTGACGAGGGTGGCGCCATTTTCGAAAACACAAGATGTCTCGTGATATTTTTCATACTGCAGTTTACGATATCAGGTACTGGAATTCGCCAGGATTACGACGGCAAAATGAACTTATAAAGGAACGTTAAATTCGTTTCAAGTTCCACGAAATAGTAACTTTGACTTTACAAGTTCCTGATCTAAGAAAAGGATTACTATTCCCGAAACTATTATTTATTTATTTATTTATTTAAGACTGAAGAAAACATTTGTGTTGTGGCGACTCAAAAAACGAAACAAACCGATAGCCCTCCATAGTCCGCGGCATTAGGGCACTGGTCCGAAGCGTGGTATGGCTCTACGAGGACGTGGGTTCGAATCCCTCATAAGTCATGGGTTCTATGTAATCGTCCTTCATCGTCATCTATCACCAGTCACCACTCATCGTCTCGAATACCCACGTTAAATAATAAAAATCGTCGTCACAAACCAACGTGACGGGAAATTATATCTTTCGTTCGTCCACTCAAGTCCAAATTAATGGGACATTCAAGTAAGTGTAATATTTATCTGTGCTAGCCTTATAGGCTACATAAAATAAAACTTAGGGGGGTGGCAAGGCAATGAACATTGGTCGATGTCGGGAGCTCATCATAAGACATTTTATTTCTGTCTTCTCACACTGGCACATCCGCCCCCCCCCTGTCCGTACTTCCGCTCCCCCACCCCTCGCACCCCGGGACAAGACAAGAAGTCACTTCCGTTTCGTCGCTGCCACCCCTGTTTGCCCTGCCCAGACGTTCGGACACCTACTGCGCATTCCTCGCTGGTAATTACACAGATTGTTCCGTCCAATCACGTCCGGATGTCGGGAACTCTGCACAGATGCTCAACAACAACTATGGAAAGATTCATCACATTCTTATGGCACGTGCTGCAGAAAATAACGGAATTTGTTCCATTGTATCAAATGAAATACAATTTTAGAGTTTTTTTTCCTTGTTCTTTATAACTTAAAATAACACAAATTTATGCAATATTTCTGGTATTTTCAATCACCCTTTTTACAACCCTTTTCACCCTTTTTTAATTGTTTCTATTTGAAGGGTATATAATCTATATATTAAAAATACCCGAAATACTGCATGAATGTTATTTATTTGATGTTAAAAAGTACAAGTAAAAGCAACGGTAAAAGTACTAAAGTTGTATTTCATTATACAATCTGTACTGTTCTATTATAATTTCAGCATTTATATTGTTTCACTGTATAAAGTTTTCACCAGGATTCGTACAACAGTCGTCACTTCTTCTGTTTCATCAAGTTCCGTATATTTCGTTATCCAAATGTGTCAACTTCACACATGCGTCCAACTCCAACTGCGCACTTTATCACGTGTAACTTCCGTAAAACATTAGATTTAACCTTGAGTTTTCCAAAACAAGAATGTCGTTTCATCTTCCAATGGCATATTACCATTATTATGTATCGTGAAGGAAGGGGAAACCCCCCTCCCCCCCACTTATCCCCCGCGGATAGTGATTGCTGTATCTATCTTATCAAAAATAAAACGCATGTACATGAAAATATTTAAGCATTTGATTTGGTAATGTTTTGCTGCGAGCATCAAATTAATGCAAATCTTTATTTTAGGTCATATGACAAATCATTTTTTTTTATACACATTGCTTTCCAATGAATGAATGGACCACTGTCTTCAGTCTTTACGATAAAGGGAAACCACATTTAATTTGAGATATGTAGCGAAAGAGATTTTGAAACCGTTGAGATGTAGAAATGGGAGGGAGGATATCAGAGCGGAGGATAATGGGCGCCATGCACACATCCATACATTCCAGTGAAATGATTGTGGAGATGCGCGCAGACCTTGCCCCGGGAATAGCAAGTGATTTCCTCATTGTTTCGGGCGGTTTAGTATGCAGGGGCGCGTCGGCATCCGAGCATCACGGGGTATATAGGTTTCTATGGAATGTTGGGATTACATAACCTGTGGCACAGGCTTTGACGTTACCGGAAACCCCAAACTATAGAGAAAGGAAAAGAATAGATAAGATGATTTAATTTAAGAATACGAGGAAATTTGATGAATGAATTGTGTAACACTTCGGTAAATGTGAGTAATATTTTATTTCGGGTTGACCGGAAAGTAGGCCACTTCTCTGCGTGGCCTGACAGATTTAGTGACTGCTAAACTTGACCTTTGTGGTAATTTTATTTCTTCAAGAGAAGATGCTATCGAAAAAAAATTGAGAAATTTAATTTATTGTTTTTTTTATTGCAGGCTCCTCTTTAGGTGACTCGACTCGGAATAGGGTGTAACGTATAGCTTTTATTTGGTTGACTAATTTTTTATTTATTTTTTGTTCAAATTGGATTTAATATCTGTTTTGAATTTGTTACCAAAATTATTGTGTTCTAATACATTGTTGTTGTAATATCAGTATTTCAAATATTTACTTATATAACTGTTAGTTCATTGTTGTGTCTGCATCTATGTAAGTAGGTATATTTATTTCGTTGTCCTCCTTTAGAAATCAGTTTTTAAATGAATGAATAGGATAGACGTTAAATATATATATGAATAAAATAAATGTCTGGCGGGTATCGAATCAGCGTCCTCCCGTATCGGTGGCTCGCGCTTTACGCATGACCCACCTCTATCGGTGTGGTGATGTCATGAGCGGGGATTGTGCATACGAAGTTTATAGCCTATTACTATTAGCTTCGAAACCTAGCCTGTGTGCTTTTGTTTCTCCTACAAGATTAGATTATGTTGCTATTGAAAAAAACATTGTTTATTTATGTGGTGATAAAACCGAATTAATGTGCGTCTGTTTGATTTGTGTCTTCCTCGGGAAGTGGCCTACTCAGACGCTTGGGGTGAGGTGTAACACGACAGGCCGCATGCTAATCGCGTCATTACCATGAGGCAGAGGTGACTTCGAATGTCAAGTGTGTCCCCTGTCTTGACAAGTACAACGCCACACGTGGCTCCGAACAATAGCTCGTCGTTCGGTATTCCGAGAGCGCCCTCGGTAGCACCCAGACCCATCCTTACCTTGGCTTGGCGGAACATTCGAGGATTTACCACCAGGTTGACGTACAATCTTGTCCTGCATCACAACATGAAAATATATCATTTACACCGAAAAGGAAAGAAAATATGTATTTTTCTCACGTTTGTTTTTGTGTGAGGCGTTGACATTGTTTTGTAAGAAAAGTTATCACAAAATGAAAATGTGAAGAGTTACTTCACAGTAGAAACGGGTATCGACGGTTGAATCTTTGTGTATGAAATATCAAGGGGCTATTTCATATTGTGACGTTTGCAGTTATACTTCCGTCCTTACAATTTGATGTGACTAACGATGACAAAAAACCGTCCTTTCCGTCTACTGCTGTGCTGAAGATAATTTAGATACAGAGAGCAAGTAAAAAATACGTTCTTTGGAATGAAATGTTATGTTACTATTACAGTTAGTTATAGTTTATAAAATATGAATAGATAAGGAAGGAGTTTATGAATGGGGCGTTGCGTTGAATGGATGGATGTGAGCATTGATTAAAGAATACTTATTTAATCAGTGATGTGTGTGAGACATTAGAATGTCAAGAGGTTAGAAAGAAAGATATGATGTTGTGTTACCCCAGGGTCCACTAGATACCCTAACAGCTGCAGCAGCTTATCATAAGTATCTAGTGGGCCATAATGTTACCCTTGGCCTGAGTGGCTCACATCAAGAATTATTATTTTATAGATAGAGACAGGAAAGTGAAATTATTACAACTTTTTTAAGAAATCTTAAAACGCCTATTAATCATCTTAAGGGTAAGTGCGAGTTTGGCCATAACATTTCAGACGTGTCAGCTATTCCAACTGTTGCCGTGACTCATAATATTTTATTGGTTGTATTAGACTAGACCTGCCAACAGGTGCAGATTTATTGTAAAAATTACAAGATCAAACTGATCTATATATTTCATGTCGTTATTTTTATTTCCTAGAAATGTCCTAAGTCCAATCTATATTGATACCAGTAAAAATATTGGAGACGAGCCGTTACGAAAGGAGAGAAGAGAATATAACTTTACTCCCATGATTGAGACAAATGTGGGCCCCATCTCGAGTCAACAACTTGCTGCGTATTTCAGTTAGTGTAAACAGTGTGGTCTGTGGTGCCAGCTCCTCCTGGGAACCGTACGTCATCCGCCTCAACCTCAACTAAACCCTGATTCACTCGACACCACAATAGTATTCGCGAAAACCGAGTCATCGGCGCGGACCAACCTCGTTCACGAATAATTATTGCTAATTGTTGTTATTAATGTCAGCCTCTGGGAACGCGAAGGAGTCCCTCCTTAATCGATGACTAGACACTTTCTAAAGAAGGGGGCATGACCTTTGTTTGTCCTTTACTCCCCCCCCCCCCCCACAACAAAATGCAGTGTCTCGCAATAATTGTTTTCTGCACCCATTTGTATCATCACCTTGCTATCTGCTAATATAAAAATAGTACCCTACACTCCAAGGTGCGTGATCTGCAGTAACGTGTCCCTATGCATTGCCGACAGCGGTGGCTCATGCGGTCGGTTCCCGCCACTGCCAATCCTGAGTGAAAGTTTTCCCCGAGGTTTCCTTCAGTCGTTTCGTGAATGCCGGGATCGAGTCTTCTAAAACAGTGTTCGGACATTCCGTTCACAATTACCCGAACTCCATAGCGAATACTATAGTTTTACGATAGTATCTGAAGAGGGTCACATCGGGTAAACAGTTGAGTGTACCCTGCAGCAGGCAGCCTAACGAGAAAAGGAGTCGCCTGAATAGCGTCGACTGGAACAACGTCGATCACCTCGTGTGTAATGTACTTTCTTTGTTCCTTCCTCCTAACCTTTCCTTGTGCAAGGCCTGTACAAACGAGGTGGCCGACGTTATTCCAGTCCCCGAGAAGAGTTGTTTCACGCCTCGACGCAATGTATTACTTCTCTCCTCTGCGCTCCCAGTTTCCGGCGCACGGTTTTCCCACCGCCGCAAGAGTCCAGGCAGACAACAACCGAAGGACTGGAACAACGTCGACCACCTCGTGTGTAGTGTACTTTCTTTGTTCCTCCTAACCTTTCCTTGTGCAAGGCCTGTACAAACGAGGTGGCCGACGTTATTCCACTCCCCGAGAAGAGTTGTTTTCACCTCCCTACGCAATGTATTTACTCTCTCTCTGCGCCTCCCAGTTTCCGCGCACGGTTTCCCCACCGCCGCAAGAGTTCCAGGCATGACAACAACCAAGAGACAGGAACAGGACATGGAAATCCCAGGGAATCCGCATTCCCTATTCCTGTCACTTATCTCTGGTTTCCCCCACTTGGAGTTCGAGGCCTGGACAAGTTAACTCTGTAACTCTTTTTATGAGTATAAATAAGTTCCCAAGGCAAGGCAGAGATACGGTGGGGTTTGTTTCATATATAGGTAAGCCCCCCCCCCCACAGGATCAACTCTCAATTGCCTCTCCTCAAGTGACTGACTATAGGATCTCCTGGCTATCAGAGGGAATGTCAAAGAAGATCAATCCCAGAATTCGCCTTTGACAGAGGAAAACCTGGGCTTAACCTTCAGTGAGAGATTCCAGTGACGGGTGTCGAACCAGCGGCCTTCTGAAGAAGAGTAGGCTATATTTTCCGCACTGGAGTGCACTCGATAGAGTAAACAGATGAACAGACTGATATGTATACATGGGAGTAGGAAACACCAGGAAGGAGAGCGAGATTGATTGATTTGGGCATTTAATGCAAGAGTGGCCTACATGTTACGCCCGTATTATTTTTTCTCGGCAATCCTTGGGTCACACGTGTCTCAAACTTTATGTGGTATAAAAAAAGACAAAGATCGCGAAGATTAATTTTCTTCGGCAGCACTTTTAAAAATATTAAAAAACAAATTTATTCTCATGTTTTGAATTCTGTGAAAAGTTTTTAAATGTACGAATACTGCCAAACGTCAATGACGTCCTCTACTATCTCCGACTCCGGGCCCTACGAAAACCACTGCTGATAGCATTGAGATGGTGACGTCCGTCTTCTGGATGTAACGTCCGGACTCGGGGTATAGCAATGTACGTTGAAGGTTTTGGGAGTCTTCATCCAGGAAAGGTACTGAACGGACGTCAGTGTCGTGGTGCTTTTAGTGAGGGTAATGCCTCAAACTGAAGCTAAGACTGTTCAGAAGTCTAAAGGAAAGCGCTCTTTCACGAGGGCTTTAGCCGGTGCTGTACAGTTGATGGTGAGATTCATGCAAGACGTGTCTAAGACGCAGGCACAACTGCTCGAGGAAAGTCAGCTGCAAACAAGCAAGCTGGAAGCCATTGTTGCAGACGTCGCCGAGTGCAAAGAAGAGAACCAACTACTGCGTGAAGAGAACTTGGAACTCGCTGGTAAAGTTAATAGTCTATGTCTATGAACTTAATCTAAAAACATTCGCCCAACACCCGGAATTTGAACAACAGATGCCAGCGAGGCGAGGAGTTTATTGGGCAAAGGATATTTAATTTAATCAGCTTCCACAAAGCGTAAGATCGCTGCACTATCTTTCAAGTTTTAAGCGTGATATTCATCAATATTGTGTAACGATTAATTGTTATATTTGGATGAGCGTAGCGAGCGTAGCGAGCGAAGCGAAGATTCCATTTCACTACACTGGAGAAAAAAATCCGGAATGTTTTTTTTCTGTATTTTTGTGTGTCTGTTAACACGATTCCGGCTAAACCGATACTATAATTGCGATGAAATTTTATGGAGGCCTTCAAAATCTCTGAACGAAGAACTGCCACGGTTTTGAGCGCAATCGAAAAATTATTTCTCATGAAAATCGCAATTTTACGATTTTTTTCGATTTTTAAAAAATTTCTTCAGCTTATAACACCTACATGCTTTATCCGATTTTGATGATTTTTTCACAGAACCTTAATTTTATGAATTTAGGTATTCGTGTGAAATTTGAGCGCAATCGAAAAACTATTTCTCATGAAAATCGAAAAAAAAATTCATTTTAAATTCAATTCTTTGAGTTATAAGACCTACATGCTTTATCCTATTGTAATGATTTTTTCACAGAACCTTAATTTTATAAATTAATATATTCGTGTAAAATTTGTGCGCAATCGATTAATTATTTCTTATGAAAATTTCAATATTACGATTTTTTCCTTTTTTTAAAATAACGATTAATTAAAAAATTAAGTTAATTTTTAATTTAATTAAATTTAATTTTATAAAAACCTTCAACTTCGCAATGAATTTTTCACAGAACAACAAAAAATCCGCATAACACATGGCAGCTCAATGCACCAATTACGCTCATCCAACAACGCGGCGGGACTTAAGCGTTTTCCTAGTTCTAGCGAGGCGAGGAGTTTATTGGGCAATTAATTTAATCATCTTTCAAGTTTTAAGCGTGATATTCATCAATATCGTGTAAAGATTTGTTATATTTCTAGTTCTTACTTCGATCAGTCTGTACTCTATGCTTAGCTTATGTAACTTCTGCAGATTTGTGTGACTGTGACTGAGATGGGTAGACTCTAAATACGGATTTATTAATTAATTTATTTATCTAGTCGTCCTCTTTATATTTTATATTTAAAATTGTTATTATTATTGGTATTTTGTTCTCTTCGCGTGAATACTCTTAATTTGGCTGGAATAATCTGTAGGTCTATGAGGTATTATTGCATTTTTAACTATATGTATATATTATTGCCTTGCTTTTCTCTTTTCATTCATTCAACACCCAACTTATTTAATTTAATTTAAAAATATCTTTAATTCTGTATTTATGTATCCGTCTTCTTCATTATGGTGTAGTTTTCTTATTCTACGGCGCAGCCCTCGCACAGGGCGTCTTTTCTTCTTCATAATATTATTGTAACGTTGAATTATCCACTTTTGTACAGTGTATTCTCATTCTTTTACATTCGTTGGATTATCTTTGTTGGCACAGAAACAAATTATTTAAACTTGAATTGATTTGTGACGCCGACGTGTTGTCATGTTATTGTCTCTAGGATTATAAGTACTCTGGGTGTGCCGAGTTTCTTTTCCTCATATTTCTGGAGAGATCTTCTTAAAAGTGAGTCACACAAGTGGACACAGTGACAAACAACCCCTATAACAACCGGTCTATTAGCAACTACAGATTGAAAATACAATTTCCATTTTCCAAGAAATATAATTTCCAAAATAAATTTTCCAAATTTGCTTTCTAGTCGCGAGTAGATTATTTTGTCATAAATGTTTTTCTTTACTAAACTAAGGTAGTACCATTCTATACTCAATGGTAGTACACGAACTCAAGCGCAACAAACTCTGTTATAAACATTTACTTTTTACTAGAAAAACGCATTAGCTGCAACATGGTTAATTGACGACGCACTCACTCAGTCTAAACAGCTATTTCATTTGGCGTCGGCCAATCTTGAAACGGTCTGAACTCAAACTTTACCAACAAAAGTTTCAAGATGGCGGATGAGATTTTTTCTTTGTATATGTTTATACCATTTCGTACACAATCTGGGCCCCGATTCATGTACATTTTTACCCCGGTATAAGCAGAGTTAGGTGGTATAAGTGCGGTATAACTCCGAATCCAATTCATGAAGACTTATCCCGCCTCGCACGGGGATAAGAAAATACGTAAACAGATGGCGGACCTTTTAAATTTTGCGTCTATGTGTAAAACGAGAAAAGCTATCATTACTCTCATAAAACAAATCAGAAACCGTCTCGGGCCTAGGCCCAGATGTAGAAAATTATTCATAATACAACAGTTGTAGGCCTAAAGTTCGATTAGGCTATAGGACTAGATACAATTAATACTAACATAACACGTTTGACAAGCCCTTGGCCTCTCCTAGGCAACCCTAGGCCTGCACGACCATGTTTTGACACACATCCCGCACAAATAACTAGTTTTGATTACTAAAAGCCTTATGCAGATGAACAATAGTATGATAGTCCTAGGCTATTCCAAAATTTACGGCAATAATACGCCTTTTCTTTTCTTTAAATGATCTCACGCAATCTTCTGTCAATAAATAAAAATGTAAACAAAAGATGGTGCAAATTTTCAGTGTTCTTTTGCAAATATGCTGATTTACATGGCTGTGGAATGCAGTGGAAAAAACATTTGTTGTACTTGTTGTTGGATTGAAAATTTCTGATTGGATGAGAGTTGCTCAGACTTGACCAGGCCTTATCCTGCCATGTCCTGCATTATACCGTCCTTATACCACTTATACCCGGGATAAATGTACATGAATCGGGGCCACTGGGGTAGCCGTTTTGTACATTATTTTGCTATTCAAGATGAGATTTCGCCATTTTCAATATGCTCACTGCATTTCGTACAATTTCTTTATCCCGTTGATGTAGACATATTTACAAATTTCAATGTTGATTTCAAATCCAATGTGACGATTGAATGCTTTAGCAAACCTAGCTCATTATTTTATTTTCGAGATTATTTACTTCAGTTTCTTTGTGCATATCATCACCTTGTCGATGTTAGAAAACCTTTTTTCTAAGACGACTTATGCTCATACCAATCAATCAATCATTACAACAAACAATGTCTATAAACATACGTTGTAACATGCTATATAGAGGAAACACATGTCCATAACCCTACACTGGCCGGCATGTCCTGTCAAGGGACCGGAAAATTATAATAAAATCAATCAATACTCAATCTGCTCACCCGTTTGGACGTTGTTCATTATTTTGTCAACTACTCGACATTTAGTCCAAGCCAGTGTTTGAACCATGGAACACAGACAGTATTATTATACTCACTAATCACATTTTATTTCGTGTGAATGGGTGTGCAACTATTTTCTCAGAGGGTCTCTTGAGTGAGGTGAGGGGGGGAGAAGATAACCCCTCGCCCATTTCCATTTGGATTTCCCGCAGTTTTTACCAAACCTTTAACAAAACGTCCTACGATAATACATGTAATCAAACAAACTTTGTTGTACAAGATAACCCTAAATTATTATTTCTTTAATTCGTCTACGACCAGCACACCTTCCAAGGCGGAAAATGCAGGGTCACAATGTTGTCGTCTGCGCCCAACTAATTTGCGTAAATGGTAACCGCACTGCAGATGGTTCAACAATGGCCTGGGGAAGTATGGGTTGGTTCTATCTCGCGAGTTATCCCGTCACAGTTGGTACTCTGGCAGGAAGGAGATCGCACATGAATCAACTGTGTGGTTGGTTATCAAGCAAAGGTCGCCAGTTAGGCTAGGCCTAGCCAGGCTCGCAGCAGTGTGGATTCGTCTGTCTAACTGCTAGGAGCCGGGCGTCATGAGTGAAGTGGGACGAGGGATTCTAACCTAAAAGAGGACGCGCATCACGGTAGCGTGTGAAACAGAGGATTATCGCGACGCGACACATTCACGTAGGTCTTATACTTGATATCTTTGATTGTAACAATCCGTGGGTTACCGCGTGTTCTACTGTTTGAATCTCAAGACTACACTGAATTTAATATGTTTATGGCTCGATCCTGAGGGTGTAATATTAATTTGTATTATTATTTTCGTCTGTTAGTTTCTTCCAACTTCCACAGTACGATTCCTGCTTCACAGATATGCACCCTCATAACAAAACTCTAAAGCTGCACGCGCACTAGAGAGTGTCGGTGCGGAACGAACCTCTTGTAACAGGTTTCTCTGTTGTTGCGGTGGAAAACAAAAGAAAACCAGTTCCCTATATTTGAGGGTCCGAGTCGAACCGAACTTGACTAGTTGCGCGTGCAGCTTGTTTCTCCAGACAGCGGTTTGGGGGGGGGGGGTGATATCTGTCTGTACAAATCTAATGGTGATAAAGAATGGTGTCGGCGCCTGCAGGGTTGGCTTGGTCGGCTTTAAATTTAATGTCCCCCATTGGAAATTAGTTCTGTGCCTGACAGCCTGAGTGGGTATAGACTCTAAAGTCTAAATACGAATTTATTTATTTTATTTTAAATATACAATTTAGGGTTTACGTGGTGCCCTTCGTATTACATTAATTTGAGCGCGTAGGTAGGTACTTGGAGAATTGACCTGCTGGAAGACTACATGCCAAATGCCACAATACTTTGTTGTGGGCTATGGCGACTACAGTGCTCCCTATTTAATCACATTGCAGTGTCACATGCGGCGCGAGTTTGGATGGGGAATAACGCATTCGACTCTGCTATCAGGACAACTTCCGTAGCGATAAGAAAAACCGTGCACTATTGTACAGCATTGTATGGATGAAAAGGCATATTTTTCGCAACCAAATGATTAATACAAGTCTGTGAACTTACGAAAGGTGGCCGAAATACGACGTAATATAAAAAATCAGTGGCGTCACTAGGGGTTTTTGGGGGGACGTGCGCTCCCCCCCCCCCCCAATAATTTAATCGTTTTCCGTTTCTCCCTTATTAACCACTCACAGTTGGGAAAATTTTCCGGGGCGCCCCAGGTATACCTATGAATTAAATTCTTGAACCCCCCCCCTTTTTTTTAAATTTCCTGGTTATGCCACTGGCATTAAAACACCCCTCCCCTTGCGAATTTTTGGATTTGCCACTGCTGGATTTTCGCCCCCCCCCCCCCAAATGTCCAAACTCTAGTGACGCTCCTGTAAAAAAGGGACGTATTACTATTATGGTATTAAAAGAGGTTGCACATTTTTTGACCAGCATTTTGTGATACTATGAAAGTGTCCCGTATTATTATTGACCGGTATTAGTTTTTAATTCTTCCGTCGCAACAAAACTTGTTTCTTTGTACCGTATGTAAGAAATCACGCCTCAACGTTATCACATTTCACTCTTCATTTTTTATTACAGTTCCTCTGTTTGACCAGCAATGGATTTTGTTACATTTCCCTTATTGTAACCCTCATTTCCTTTTTCTATTTATTAGTTTTCCTAACTTGAAAATTTTGATGATTGACAAATTGACAATTAAGTTTTGATTAATTTTGAGTTGCACTGATCTCCTTTGTAATCCTTGATGATCTAATAATTTGCTTTTTTTACTGGTCTAGTAAGTTACATTTTTTTAAATTATCCAGCTCACACTTGATTTCTTGTTGTCTTCCTCTAGGTGTGATGGCTGACATCATGTTGGTCTCCAGTCGAGACTCGTCTGCGGCCGCTCTCTGGGTCGAGTATGTCACCTCGTGCTTCGACATCATCTGTCGCCAGAGGAACCGGCCTCCGTACAAGTAAGTACCTTGACACCGGGGGCATGTTTTACACCATCTATTATACAAATTACAAATGTTGTTTTTATGTGACTGTAATAGATGATCACTATACTTTTGAATTTCCATAATGCCATGATTGTATGTAACTTATTTTTAGCTTTTGGAGGATCTTTTGTACAATCTATATGGAAATTGTTCTTTCAATTAATTGTTTATAAATTATGTTTACACTACAAGTTATTGAATAAGTTTATATCTATGTGTACAATATATCTTAGAATTAGTTCCAGATGTATAAATAAAAACATGTGAATTTAATGATGAAAAAAAAAAATAAAAACTATCATGCATAACAATGTGTGAATGCATTGCCTGTGCTAATAATGCATTGTTTGTGTGACAAGGGTTATTAGCCTGTTCCTGGAAGACCTGGCAAGTAGCAACCTGTCATGCAGTAAGGTGCGCCTGCAGATCGTAGTGGTGTGTCCTGCGCTGCTGTCGTCGGTCAACGAGCAACCCCTGGAGCAACTGTTGCAGCCTGACCGAGTGCTGGCCATGCTGCTGGGGGTGGCGGAAGACAGCATCACCGAGCAGCAGAAAGCAGGTTAGTCTCCTTCTGTTTAGCTCAATAAGGTTCTCTTTGCTTCAAGTACTTCTGTCAAATTATTTTATTTCATTAAACTCCCTCATTAATTCTCATTAATCTTTAAAAAGTTCAGAATTTGTTGACTGTAAACAGTTAGCCAAATTATTTTATTGTTGTATTTATAGATGTTTAGTATTTTTTTAAATACCTAATTTTATAAAGGAACTATTTCTTTCAGTATTTAACAGTAGTTTTGCCATTTACTGTCCATTGATAGTGGATTTTTTCTTTCTAAAGTACTCTTTCTTTACCTTTTGGAATAGGTATCCATAAAAATGTTGATGTTTCAAGAATTGTAATTTTAAAAAATCTCTTCTTTGGAAGAACCACTCATAGAAATTGACATAATAGCATTATCAAAAACTAACTTCATACTTGTTTTGTTTCGTAGGCCTGGCAGGCTATCCTCAGTGGAAGTGTATGGCCGTCAAAGACCGCGACGAATCATTCGTCGGGTCATTCCTCGAAGAAGCCATGAGTATCCTGAACCGTCCATGCAGCCGCGGGGAGAACGAGAGACCGCAGTTCTCTCTGTTCCCCAAGAAAGTCAAAGAGGTGCGTAATGCGTTAGTGTTTGGGTTTAAGGGCGCACAATGTCCTGTTTATTTAGAGGTACAGGCAAGGTGTATCCATGCATAATGGGATCTTGTGTCTGATAGTTCAAAAGCGGGATAAACAAAACTGAATGATTCCCTCTGTATAAATTACCTATTGGTTCTCAGAACCTGAAGATAGAGCAAGAGTTGGTTCTGTTTGATTTATTTAATTTATTTATTTCTTAGGTGACGGACAACCTAAAATTACATTTAAAAAAAACACAGTAAGAAAAATCATTATACAAGTTGTTCACAATTGATTATTCTCAGTTTTACAGTCACTTCAATTCATTTCTCTCCCTAAATTCGTACATACATCATGCGTAATTAACCACAATAGATAATTTGTAAATTTTAGTATCAATATCTTTCAGAGACTAAGGTGAACAGTTAAAAACTAATTTTACAGTGTATCTCTAAATGAATACATCTTTCATATTAGTTTTGGTTTAACTACCGTACCTTGTTTATAATATAACAAGAGTTAATTGAAATAAAAAGTAGTAAGTAAACAGTGAAGTTACATTGGTTCATTTAGTATTTTTTTAGTTTTCTTTGTGTAGACATTGATTAGAAAAATAAAGTAACTGTCTGTTGTTGTCGCATCCTGCAGGGCTGTAGCAAGGTGCTGATCCTTCTCTCGGAGCCGATAGCCAAGGACGACACCCTGACCTTGACCTTGACTCGTCAGGGAGGGGAGGTGTTGGAGCTGGGCGTCAAGAGACGCAACGCGCACACGCTACACTTCACCGTCCCGCCCGCGTGTTTGCAAGTGTCGCAGCTGTGCACCGTGAGCCTCTACAAGAACAACCAGCCGATCGGAGTGAGACAAGTGAAGTGTGAGTCTCGTATGCGCGAGCTGGATCAGCTACTTCGGTCCGTCGACAGTCCGCTGGAGCTCATGTGCCAGGTAAAGTACATGTTTGGGATGAAACAATTACTTTGGCATAGTAACTTTTAGTACTTGGGTAATTTATTTAAGGTGGAACAATATTTTTAAGCTATTCAGCTTCTAATTTTTAATAACTAAAAATAAAAATGAATAGATTAAAATTCATCATTATCTGTTGCCTCGTCCGTGCCTGCGTTGAGTCGGCATTGAAAACAGGCCTCTTCATCTTCTTCTGTACTGCCGCCACTCCTCTCCTTAAGTAATTATCAATTATTTATTTTGATTAATACATCACTAAATTTAGTTTGAGTATAAATAAATTCACACACTTTAATAATATTTTCCAAGTTCAATAATTAACTCTAGGCCTACTTGTAATTTTTATTTATTGGATCATACTACTTAAAATTTATTTCAACTTCAGTGAAAGTGCAAAAATAAATATAAGCTATTTTCATTGTGTATTAAATCTATTAATTATTGAGCAGTTTAAAATCAACTACTAATAACGGTATTTATTGTTCTACAGTAGTCTGTAAAATTAGACAACATGTAAAACACTTTTTTTTTACTCCAACAACCATCATCAAAAGAAACATCCCCATGAAGTGAAAAAATAATACTTGTTGATCAACAATTTGGAGTAAAAATAAATTACAACCCGGCACCTACACCAACACAAATATATTATTTTTAACTTTCCCAAATCTGTGAAATCTAAAACTTCAAATGGTCTCTGCATTACGTTTTTGATCAAAATATAATTTTGCACCCTGAAAACAAAATCACTTTCAAGAAGGCTTTTAATTTCATAACAAACAAACCCAAAGTACATAATAGCTCAAATCTAACTTTTAAGTGTCTCGCGACCCTTAGATGACATATTTAGTGATTGGTCTGTTCTGTCGTGGTGGTGTTCATGATTTATCTGTCGACGTTTCAAAGACCATGTTGTCAATATCATGAACACCACCGCGACAAGAACAGCCCGATCAATAAATATGTACATTACATTACATATAATAATAGCCGTTCGTTTGTATCGAGTGATTGGAATAGTCTTGATTAAAATAAATGTATGTTTCTCTTTCTAGTCTTTTGGCTTCAGCGACCGAGACCAGCTGGATACATTCCTTGTGTCCGCATTCCAGCGCAACCTTCCACCTCACTTCAACTTATTGAACACGCCTCACCAGCCCGCTAGAGGCAGCTCTAGTGAGTACAATACAGTACAATACAATAATGTGGTTCTGCTATATAATGCGCAATTTGCCAGTGGATTTATGATAGTTTACTTTTAGTTAAACAATATTTAATTTAGTATGCTGAGGTTTTTACATTCCTCTAAAGATTAAACTATCTATTATATAGGTAGATACGGTTAATTTATTATTGATTTACTTGCAATAATTCAATAGTAATTGGTTAAGACTTGTATATAAATCAATCCAGAAAGTAAAGTATCAAACCCCGCAATTGCTGGTCGGATGCTTTACCCCTTCGCTACCAAGACGGTTAACTTAACTTTTATGGTGGTACTGTACTGTACTAACAGGACTGTAACGATTCTGCTGACTTTGATCTGACCAACTTGACATTATTTAAAATGTCATTACCTAACACAGGTATGAGCGAGGGTTTATTTCTCTAACTTGGTATCGATCGACTATTACTTATCATCATTTAAGATCCTTAATTCTAATGCTTGTTTGTTCTTAGGCCCGGAGGACCTGCCCACCCTGCTTCACTTCTCCGCGGCGCACGGCCTTGAGCGGCTATCCTGGCAGCTCCTGGAGTGTCCTGGAGGCGAGGCCGCCTGCGAGGTCCGCAACGCATCCGACCTCACCCCCGCCGATCTGGCCGAGCGAGCCGGGCACGAGAAGCTCGCGGGACAGCTCAGGGGGTACATGGTACATCGCGTCACGCACTTATACGCCCGGGCGGGCGCGCTGGACTGAGGCCGGGGCTTGGTTGACAACCTCGGGCTATCAATCCAGCGCGCTCGCTCGTACTCACTTCTAAGCACTAACTTGCTTCTAGGTAGTAGTAACTACAGTATAAGCGTAGCTGTGTCCTTTGCATGCTTGCTATTACCATGGATACAAATCCATATTCAAATTCTAATAGAACCTTATATCTTTTACCATTGAGACTGTAAATACCGGTATGTGTTGATTTTGATTATAATAAAAATTTTAGTATTTATTTACTATTTTTCATTAATTTATGGAATTTTAACAGTTTTCTTATTTTCGTAATCCTTCTTTTGTGATCCTCCACTTTGAATTCTTTTCATTCCTTTATCAGACTGACATTACATTTTGACAGCAAAATTAAATATTTTAATTGAAAGCACAACAAAGTATAATTTGTAACCAGAGCATCATTGTTTTGCAGCAAATGAACGAGTTCACGAGTATGTACAGCTACCTGAAGGTTATGAGCGAGGGTGGACATTCAACAGGTGGGTGGAGTAAATACAATACAAAATACAATACAACAGATCTTTAAGCGTTTTCCTTTGAAAACTCAATTTAACATTTCAAAAAGAGATCACCAAATTTCTTGGCATCTAATTTAAAAAATATATAAACACATATAAACACCGCGGTCGCTTAGCCAGTTTTCCACTTGAACACCGAAGTTAAGCAACCTTCGGGCGTGGTCAGGGGTACAGTGGGTGACCGCTCTACCCTGAAACACACGTATACCGCTGGCAGAGCAGATGAAGGGTTTCAAGAGCTAGTGTAACGGCTTCGTTCTCCTCGACGTCTGCTCGGCAGTCCGGGTTAGTGGAGGAACCTATATGACTGTCAAGGTTACATTGTCCTTTCCGATGTGATGTAAAGCCGTTGGTCCCCTTTGTACTTTTCGAAAGGAGTAGGCTACGTGCCGGTACCGGTTTTCTCCTCCTACCTTCTCCATTAAATTTTGCACTAGTGGATTACATTGTTCGTTGCAAATAGAGACTTAATAATAATTATAATAATAATGAGCTGAGGCAGTCAAAATCTTGAGGTGAATTTATGTTTTAGAGATTCTAGATTTTTTTAATTATTACAGATAAAGAATAATTTAAAATCAATCATTGTGGTATCTTTAAGATTAGAGTTGTGATTTATGGGGGCACCTATGTTGCACTATTTGAAGTTCTTATCATTTTGCTATTTTATTTCTTTGGATTATTTTAAGAATTGAGTATATCGATTGAAATAATAAAATATTATTTTTTGTTATTTTTTAAAGTAAAAACATAAATTCTTCACTGTTGTCAGGTTTCTCCCAAGTTGAATACCAGATGCCTCGTCCCTTGGACGAGACCTACCAAATACCTCGCTGCTTCGAAGAGAGCTACCAAGTCCCCCCATCCCCTCGCCCCACCACACCCGGGGTCCTGGAGAACTACGATGAGCTACCCTCGCCGCGGCCCTTCATCCCCACACGCCCCCTGTCGGGAGGCTACATGGACATGCAGTCGTCCAGACATATGGCTACCAGGTGAGAGAATTCTGCTCGGCAAGCGCCAGAGACCCGGGCTCAGTAAATAAATAAATAAATTGTATTTAGAGTCTACCCACTCAGTTATATAACTGATTTTCAGTGGAGGACAGTAAATCAAAGCGACCTAGCCAACCCTGTAGGCCCCGACGCAATCGACGAGTGAACGATAACCAACCAAAGATCGATATTTTTAATAGGAAATATAGCAATCAGTGGTATGAAGTCCTCAGTTCATTTTGTTTTTTAATTCTGCATTTCACACCGCTTAATTCTCAGGTATGTTTCTAAGTACAAAATTTGATTATAAAGTGAAATAATTTAAACTTTTTACCCAAATCAAGTAGGGATTTAATCACTACATAGTATGAAATATTTACACTTTATTTAAATTAATTTAGTTCATTATATAAAGTACCTACAGTTGTTACATATTTTCATCTTCCGACAGTTATGAATAAGATTTCATCAAAACAAAATGACCTCAAATCCTGAAATAGTTTGATATTTGTCTAACCTGATTTTACATTCAGCTAGCACAATAATTCTACTGGGTCAAAATGATTGCCGAGTCTTATGACTTCCATGTGACACCCCTAACGTGGTGTGTTATCTTGCAGCCTGGACTTCTTGAGCCCCGGCCTGAACTTCGACCTCTCCCCCCTCCAAGCCGTGGACCGAGCGCTCCGAGACAACCACGCCTCGGAGATCTGGCGGAACCGCCTCTCGGACTCGGACCGACAGAAAGATCCCAACGAGGTTCAGTCCGAGCTGGTGGAGATCATCAACGACTTCAAGAACAACGTGTTCACGATAACGGAGGTGGAGAAACTCGTGGCGAGCTGGAAGAACCGGCTTGACGTTCAGCAGGACTTCAAGGACAAACAGGTAAGTTGTGTCTTCTTTCTTAGCTTTAGTTGACCGAACGTTGGTGTGAGGTCCAGGACTGATTCCAACTAGAGTCTTGAATTGTTGAATCATTTTGCCTGTAATGTATAACTAGCTAGCTTCGCAAACGCTTTTTTTAGTCGCATTGATGGATGAGTTATTTTGTAAGTTTTTAGTTTGCGTGGGACCACTTTTCCTTTGGAAGTGCTTTTTTAATGCATTGTAGGTGATTGTTGTCAAGTTTCTATTGTTACTTGTTAATTTTATAATTCCTGAGATTCTTAGAACAGTTAGGTTTAATAATTATAATCAATAATTGGACTCGGCATGTTCTTTTAGTAAATTATTATATTAAATTAATGGAAAAGCAATATTTCGGGTACTTTCAGTACCCTTCAAAAGGCAACAAACCAAACAAAACATAAAACTCCGTCTCCCAGCCAAGGTCGACACATCTAACAAACACTGCCATCTTGATCTCAATAAAAAATATATTCAAATAAAAATTAAAAATTATACCACAATCATGCCCACAATAGTTCTATGGCTTGGGGACAAACTCCTTCCAAATCGCCGGGAAGTCAATGCTGGGAGCACTGATGACATCATCAGCTACAGACATCAAGGCAGCCTCCTTTAGCCTCCGTTTATGTGTATTTGCTTCGTGTATTGTGGGCATGATTGTGGTATAATTTTTAATTTTTATTTGAATATATTTTTTATTGAGATCAAGATGGCAGTGTTTGTTAGATGTGTCGACCTTGGCTGGGAGACGGAGTTTTATGTTTTGTTTGGTTTGTTGCCTTTTGAAGGGTACTGAAAGTACCCGAAATATTGCTTTTCCATTAATTTAATATAATAATTTACTAAAAGAACATGCCGAGTCCAATTATTGATTATAATTATTATACTTGTTAATTGTTATTATTAACCTCAAAAAACTCATATTAAAACCTTTATTCTATCGATTCTGGCTAACTTTTTCAAGTTTTTCTTTTAAAAAGGTACTACATCACCATTACCTTAAGTGTCCATGTAAAATATGAACGTTGTAGCCCCACCCGTTTGGTCAGAATCGGCCCAAATGTCACGAAAATATCGCATTCAAAATTTTAAAAAAATCGTAAAAGTACGATATTCATGAGAAATATTTCTTCGATTGTACCAAAAAACGTGGCAGGTCTAAGTTCAGAGATTTTGAAGGTCCCCTCCAATTTTCATCAAGATCGCATATGCCGTTTGCCCGGTAGAGAGCAAACAAAAATACAAAAAAAAAAAACGAGCTAAATTTTTTGGGGGGTCAGTGAAATTGAAGTCTTCGCTTCGCTCATCCAAAAAAACATTATAATTATTAATATTCAATATACTTAGTCATTAAGCGAGCGTTTCCATTTTACTCTGCCAGAAAAAATAGTCACTGGTTTTGTTTTGTTTTTTTTTTTGTTTTTTTTTTTGTATGTCTCGCCATAACGTTCGAACGGAGGCTCGAATCGAGTTGAAATTTTGACCATCCGCAAGCTTCGTTCCCGATTGAATGCCATTAGTTTTGTGGCAAAATCGTTCAAAAAGTTAAAAAGTTACATTAAAGTTAATCGAAAGTTTTTTTCAAACTAAACGGCGACAAAATCTGAGGTGGCCAAATCATTTAGAATGTCCGTCCGGTCACGAATATGTTTATTTTATTTTGATCCGATAAGTAGTGTAGATGGAAATTACATTATAACAAAAGTAACGTTACCATGGCAACGAAAAGTCGCACAAGGTTCGCACTATGCACTGCCACCTAGAAGTAATCAAAATACTATCGAGGAAGCAGTTTACTATTTATTATCAATAGTTAAAACAGTTTTTCCAAAGAAATGATGTCAAGGTCCTCTAGATGGCGGTGGATTTTATCCACAAAGTAAAGGTTTACCCAAATAGGCCTACCTTGCCAATAATAAATAATATTGGAAACATGGCCCCGTGGACAGCGAACGTCGCAAATTTTAAAATTTAAAAAAATTGCAATGTGGGTCTAGCTATAGCACGTGCTTGCTTATCAACGCGTCAACGCGCCAACTGAGCGTTTTCTAGTTTGTAATACACACAAGGTACTTATTTTATGAATATTGTCCAAAAAAATTGATAAAAAAAATATTGCGAGCGTTTCCATTTGACTCTGCCGGAAAAATTTGTCACTGGTTTTGTTTTTTTGTTTTTTTTTGTTTGTTTGTATGTCTCGCCATAACGTTCAAACGGAGGCTCGGATCGAGTTGAAATTTTGACCATCCGCAAGCTTTGTTCTCGATTGAATGCCATTAGTTTTGTGGCAAAATCGTTCAAAAAGTTAAAAAGTTACATTAAAGTTAGGGGTGTCAACGATTACGATTAAATCGATTCGATTAATCGATTATTAATTAAAAACGATTAATCGATTTTTTAAAAAATAATCGATTTTAAATTTTTGCGTTTTTTTAAATTTAGTTTTCAAGATCCGCCGCCTATTACCCGCGAGAAACGTTCCCGTACGTTACGTTTTCCCGCCAAATACGCCGTGATAACCGCCGATTTAATGTCTTGCTCGCCCGTGAGATACGTTTCCATCAATTTCTAGCACGCGAGATTGTTCCCGATCCACATTTGATTGAAGCGACGTCGCAAAATACATCGTTCGTACCAGCCTTGCCTTGTCATCATGTGCGCATGCGCTGGCCGTGCAAGGTCGGAAGGAGTGGGCGGAGTTAAAGCTGCATTCTGTTCAAGCGTTCCACGCGGCGTAGTTGGCGCGGCAGTCAATAAACACAGTAAACGCACTCAACGCGCCTGAAACGCCGAGCAGTAGTTGCACCTTTACGTAACATGGCGTCTTGAGTGTGACAAAAGTGATTGCTCTGGGGTTGTGTTTCGGCCTAGGCCAAGAGTTTTCGACAACATGGCATCAAACAATTGAATTTGATCACAGCATTGATGCCAATTTCATCTCGTATGCTTTATCTACCCCGCCACTTCCTCTTGATTATGCTCCCAACTGTCTTCTTCAAGATTGTTGTGCGTGCTCAAGTCCCCGCCACGGCGCCGATGCGAACTCATGCCTTGCGCGGGCGATTCAAACTAACCGAAACCAGACCGAAGTTTGAAAGAAACTTGCTACTATACCGACATTGTACAAAACGATTAAAATCGATTAATAATCGATTATGGAGGTGAAAGTGAATTCGATTATCGATTATAATAATTTAATCGTTTGACATCCCTAATTAAAGTTAATCGAAAGTTTTTTTTTCAAACTAAACGGCGACAAAATCTGAGGTGGCCAAATCATTTAGAATGTCCATCCGGTCACGAATATGTTAATTTTATTTTGATCCGATAAGTAGTGTAAATGGAAATTACATTATAACAAAAGTAACGTTGCCATGGCAACGAAAAGACGCGCGAAGTTTCTAATGCACTGCCACCTAGAAGTAATCAAAATACTTTCGAGGAAGCAGTGTATTATTTGTCACAAAGAGTTTAAATAGTTTTCCCAAGGAGTCAAGGTCCTCTAGATGGCGGTGGATTTTATCCACAAAGTAAAAGGTTTACACACGGGTTTACCCAAATACCTTGGCAATAATAAATAATATTGGAAACATGGCCCTGTGGACAGCGAACGTCGCAAATTCTAAAATTTAAAAAAATGTGCAATGTGGGTCTAGCTATAGCACGTGCTCGCTTATCAACGCGTCCAACTGAGCGTTTCCTAGTTGGATGAGCGAAGCGAAGATTCCATTTCACTACACTGGACAAAAAAATCCGGAATGTTTTTTTTTTTTTTTTTTTTTTTTTTTTTGTATTTTGTGTGTCTGTGAACACGATTCCGGCTAAACCAATACTCCAATTGCGATGAAATTTTATGGAGGTCTATGAAATCTCTGAACGAAGAACTGCACGGAGGGAAAAATCGATCAAAAAATTATTTCTCATGAAAATCGCAATTTTACGATTTTTTTCGATTTTTAAAAAAATTCTTCGACTTATAACATCTACATGCTTTATCCGATTGTAACGATTTTTTCACAGAACTTTAATTTTATGAATGAATATATTCGTGTGAAATTTGAGCGTTATCGAAAAATTATCTATTAAAAAAATCGCAATTTTACGCTTTTTTCGTTTAAAAAAAATTACGCTCATCCATCAACGCGGCGGGACTTAAGCGTTTTCCTAGTAATAATAATCAAACACCCTGTTCCAACATAGGTCAGGTCGGGGGGTGACGTATCACCAGTTTCTCGGGCTGTGGACTTTCAGTGCTTGCTAACCAGGCTCAGCACCTCCTCTTCTTCGATGTTTTCTATCATAGGCATTTCTACCAGTTCTCTCCATTTCTTTCTATCCTCCCATCTTCTTTCTTCAATGTTCCATTTTATTTGGTCCCACCATCTATCTCTTGAGCATCCAACTCTCTCAAAACATATATTTAAGGAAGGCTTACAAAAAGTAATATTGATGTAAAAATTTCCTAGTAAAATAACATTTTAGCAATTGTTTTACAATGTAGCATTGAATAATGAATGGTATTCAAACTTTTGTTGAGCAACTTAATTTTAAAATTAGATCAGAACTTGTGATGCGATACTGTTTAATTTAATATATTACTAGCTGATTGTCAAGTTGTTGTGGATTCCAGGAGCAGTTGAACGTAATGCGGGCTGAACACGAGCGACTTCAGAAACAGATCAAGGAAAGTATGCGGCGAGCGACGCCCTTCGATCGGTTCAGAAACTTCTTCAAGGGAAGCAAAGGCAAAGGTGAGCGTCTGCTGCTGACAAAAGTAGGGAGTGATGTATCTTGCCAGAATGAATGATTTCCAAAGTCAAATCGTCGTTAATTAAACGATACCTAGAAGTTTTATTTATTGATTTGAAAGTCTTCAATATCCCTAACACCCCCTCTTCTCTTTAAACTGGAAGACAGTGTACTTTTCTCAATTCTGCTTGTACATTATTAATTGAGAGAAAAAAATGTTTGCATATTTTTTGGGCAACCTAGATAATAGATATACATTTTATGTCCTGCCAATCTCTGCTATAACCACATGGGTTCCCAACAACCATCAAGTAAATAATATGTAATTGTGTAATAGCAAAAACTGAAATACAAATTGAGAGCATGTGATGATTGATACAGAACTATTCAAAAACATTATTATTGTTGCATCATTTATGAATTATGTTTTATTTTCCAGACACAAAAGTAGAGAACAAGGAAATGGAAATAATCAAAATCAACGACGTCCCACAGAACCGCCCACCCAGTTCTCTCAGCCTTCATAGCCTCTCAAGTAGGTTAACACTTATTTGAAACATATTCATACTGACTGTAAAGTAAACCAATGCACTACAGACTTCATTTTCTTTAAACCTAACAAATCATATTTTAATTTTCATTAATAATTTTGTTTTCTAGAAATTTTTGAAGAACTACGCAACAACATTAAACTAAAAAAAGAGTTTTATCTTGCTTGTATAATATTAATATTATTTGTAAAAGAAAAACTGTTGTCACAGGTATAGACATTTTGCAGGTATTGACATGTACAGGTATTGACTTTGTTAACTTTTATCTGAACATCCTCGGGGGCTGTGCAGAACATTTTTGTTTAATGGAACTTTTTTTTTTTTACTATTTATTTAGACCACATAATAGTATACACAAACAAGTGTACCAACGGGAAAGGATTCTAACACAAGTAGATTGTGTATCGCCATTTGTTTTTATGAGCTTCCAATGAATCTTTAATACGAGACAAGGAGGATTTTGTACTCTTTCATAATACATTGCAGTTGAGAACCGTGAAGTAAAGATAGTTGACCATGTCACAGGTTCCATTTCTTCTGGTCGGATGAGCACAGTGAGCGCGTGCAGTGCGCACAGTCTTGGCGACAGTGGAACACACTCCGATCCCGAAGAGCGCAAGGCGGCCACGTTTAGAAACAACAACTACGAGGTTCCGCCAGCGCCCAGACGGTTCCACGCACCGCCTTCTTCCCTCGCACTGCCTGCGTTCAACGCTCCGATACCATCACCTGTGGAGGTGAGTACGCACGGGAACATTTTTTTGTATTTCAAGCCATTTTATTCCCACACAAAAAATCCATTTACATTTATAAACAAAATAAAATAATATTTCTACAAAACAAAGGATAGGTACTGTAATTATATATACAACAGGAAAAAACTAAATGGGAAGCCTGTATAAAGAAAAAATATCCTTGTGGACCGGCTGTAAAAATTAAATTGAATTTAGTGTACTAGGCCTAAATGGTGTACAGATAATCAGTGGGTACAAGGGTTAATTACATACACTTTTTCCAATTGTGACAAACAAAAATCAAACAAACACAAATCCATTGGAAAAATATTATGCAATAACAAGTTAATAATAGTATAAGCAATTTACAAGTCAACAAACTAGAGTTAATAATAGGTACCGGTACCCCTCCCTCTTCTTACATATTATCACAGAATGTGTACCCATTACATGTCCCTCAATCCCCAATTCCAAGAATCATAAATCAGGCACTATATTCAACAAACCTGGCACTAACGAATACCATCAGGGGGCTTCGAGCCTCACGACCATTTCCCAAAACAGAAGGACGATCAACAAATCAATATTTTCTGAAAGTAAATGCATAAAAAACTTGATTTCAAATTATTATACTAAGGAAGCGTTGGTGTCTCATAATCCCCCCGACCTTCCACTGAGGTCACTGTATTTTTATGTATCCCTCTCCAGCCAAATTAGGTACTACACCATTGCCTAGACATATCAATGTGACCAATTAACAAATTCTTGTGCCGATAGGAAAATTCAAAATTGTACAAAAAGCTTGTAATTTTCACGTTAGGCCTATAAACATAAAAACTTGTCAATACTAGTTTGAATTTTGCTGAAATTGACTAGTCAACCAGTAGCCAGTTTGAATCATTAACATCAGAGAGTAATTATTGTTGGTTTTTTTTGCTTTTCAGGATCGACCCCCATGTCCACCGCCTCGTCCCGACAGTGTTGATCAAGATTCATATTACATAACGCCACCCAGTGGCAGAGGTGAGCTAACGTTGAAGACCAGAAGCGACTCTGATCAAGATTCATATTACATAACGCCACCCAGTGGCAGTGGTGAGCTAACGATCAAGACCAGAAGCGACTCCAAACATGCCAATCTTCTATTGTCACAAAACTGTGAAATAAACTCGGAACATTTTTGCGCCACTTTATGTCTGGCCGTCCGTGCGTTGTCACCTCTCAAAATAAAAACCGAACACGACCTTCGATTGGCTTGCGTTTCATTGTCATTGCCCTTGAGCACATGATACACATGGTTTTGGTGATGCTAGGGCACACTCAAACAGGCGATAATATTTTTTACCAGTGTTGGGTAGGAACTTTAAAAAAAGAACGCGTTCCTTGGAATACATTCCTTTTCGGGAACTTTTTAAGGAACGCGTTCTATATTTAGTTAAAGGAACTTTCAAAACAAAAGTTACAAATTTTAGGGAGATTTAATAAAGTTTTAGAAGTTCTTTTCACTCTTAGCAATGACAAAACCCACCGTGCCTCAACATTTGAAAACATATTTAGCTGATACAGATATGAAAATCAGTTGATAAAAAACATAGCTAGCATATCATTTTTAAGAGGCGTAACCTCGATTGATGAACCTGTCATATTTGCTCGCGACGACGTGGCTTAAAAATCGCGACCTTAACCCTACGTACCATAATTTATCTGATAAAGGAACTTTAAAGCAGGAACTTTTATTATTTCAGGAACTCAAAAGTTCCTTTTAATGAGAAGGAACTGTAACTGTTAAAAGTTCCCTTTGAAGGACAAGTAAACAATCCCTTTTTTGCGGGAACTTTCCCGACACTGTTTTTTTACCCGACACCACCACCAAAAGTGATCAACATTGAATGATGTTTTATTTTGTGTATACCTCTAACTTTATGTTGATTGAGTGACTGCTCCTTGTTCTGGGAACTCCCGTACTTGTGCTCTTAGTCATTTTTTCTATGACTTTGAGAAAGAGAAGTATAATTATTTAACAAGTTTTGTAAGATCTCATTTAGCATTGTTTGAAAAGAAGATTTAATCACTTGTTTTGGATAATCCAGAAAAATTTGTAGTAGGCTACTGTCTTGTTCCAATATTAATTTTGTTCAAAATTAATTTGGTTTAATAGTTTGAAGAGTTCGTAGTACATATACAAAGAACTATTTGGTGGATAAAGCTATTCAGAAATTAACACTTTGTCTACCTTGACTGTTGTCTTTGTTCTTTTGATAATTAGGTTTTTGATACAATGTGATTTTTGTTTGTAAAATAACCTGATGACGGAAATGGTAAATAATTTCCGTAACGTTGTTGGTGGAGGTGCTGGGTATTTACACGTCAAGTTCGGGTGATGCTAGCTTCACTCCCTGACCCCCGCAGTCGTCGAAAACATTTAGTATCGTCCTTGTAGAAGAGCAGTGTCAACAACATGTGGTCAATCAACCGGATGTCCTGTTAAGTTTTTATTGCGAGACGTCACACATGTACAGTTTGGGAGAACGAAAGTGAAGCATGTAGGGAAGATTCGCTCCCTATTTTTGTTTTCTATTGTTTCATGGTTGTTCAAAACTATGCATTATCTATGTGTATTAATTTTGTCTGTCCTGTATTTCGAAGCCCACATCCAGTTCCCTTCACTCCTCCATACTTTGCAAAAAAACATGTTGAGCAACATCCATGTTTACTTTATACATTGTCAGAGCCTAGCTTGATTCTGCTCTTTGACTGATTTATTCAAGCCTGAAACGCAACTTAGCCTTGCACAAGGCATAAACCACAAGTATGAGGTGTCTAATTGTGCCAAACTTTTTTCCAGGTCTAAATGGAGTGCACGAAGAAATCGCGGAGGAGATTGAATATCTAGACATGGCAGACTCCGCATCAAAGTCAGTTTTAGATCCCCCAGAGCCAGACATGCCCGACTACATGAATGTAGAGCCCGCCCCTCCCCTTCCACCTCGAAGGTAGAAACCGTCCATACCAACATGATACTATTGAACTTATCTGATCATACACCTGTGAGACCCAATTGTTTTGCTGCTGCGGGAAGATGGAGCCACTCTTAAAGCCACCATTACGAACCGTCATTCAGGACAATCTGATTGCAGCATATTCCTATAATTTATCAGTTTTTGGAACTTCTTCCTTGGTGCCTTAAAAGAACCATTCTCATCCTGACACAACTGACGTTCAAATGAAAGATAATGACTTTTTAAGCAGTGTTATGAAAAACATACACTTGAAAATCAAAGAATCCAGTGGAAAACAAGATTTCTGTGTCAGATTTTTAATCCAGCGCATGTCTCATTTGACGTCAATCAGGGCAAACAAGCACAAGCGTACAAGCACTGTGAACACCATGTGTGTTAAGTTGAGAAGGTTAAGGTATCCAAACTAGTTCTGCGGGGAGAAGTTGATATCGCCGAGAGTTGCAAGAATTAAAATGGGCAATGCGGATTGAAAAGAAGCAAAAATATTATGCCCATGTATAGAACAGGATTTACAGCAAAAACAAGCTGCGAGAGAGTTGAGAGAAACAATGCAACAATTTAATAGAACAAAGTTAAAGAAGTCACTTATCTAATTTATGCAAAGAAGTTCAAACACTGATCGAACCACAAAATAGCAAACACGATAATTAAGTTATCTCTAATGAACATTTTTTATAAAATACTAGTGCACGATATCTCAATAAAAAAGGACAAATAGCCTACTCTGGTCAATTCCTACGTTGTCACTGGTGTGTTATCGTTTATCCAAACTAGGACTAGTATGTTGTGTTGTCACCTGCTAATGAGAAGATGCCCCACTTATCTTCACCCTCTATGTATGACATGTGAAACGAGCAAGTCTTCGTGTGCCTTGTGTAAGTGTAAAGAATGCCAAAAGGCTGGATTAACATAGGCTACAAACAATTAATGTTGGTAGCGAATTGTGAATATATTACAATATCTTAACGTAAGATATTTTAGGAGGTTCGTTGTACAATTAACAAACTGCTATTATTACTAACAATGTAAGATATGAAACCGATCAGAATAGAATGTACGATCGCAGTGATTCGATATTGTCACTACTGTATTGAAAAATATACCTCAACTATATTACCTAGAATTATATGAAGCTTCTTGTTTCAAATAATATGTATTTTATAAACTTTGTACTTTCTTATTTTATGGATATAGACAAAGTTGATGTCGAGAAATGTGGACTTGTGTTATGTTAACCCCTCTTCTCTGGCAACTATTAAACTTTTAGAAGCTAATCATTTCCACTTACCAAGAGATTAAAGAAATAAGTATATATTAGGCTGGAAATAATTTTAATATAATTAAATTAATTATCAATGTACCGGTAAGTTTTAAGTTTTAGGCCAATGTAAAGTTGCCAGGCAATGGCAATTGAAGTTTGAAGGTGCCTGTCTTGTATAAATGTTTGGGCTGTTCAGTGATAGATTTTTAATTTTGCATTATTATTGTATTTGTACGGTAATCATTTTTTTTATGAACTCAACTAATTTAAGTGACAATTTGATTGCGGTCCTTGTGGTCCACGTTTGCTACATTTTTGTCAGGAGATGTTATATAATTTGTATTTAATGTATGTATGAATCATTCACTGCCTTGATTTGCATTGGTGCCAAGATTCAAGATTTATCATCCAAATAACACCATAAATTATTTTTACCTTGTTTCTCTAAAATGCACTCGTTTCAGTGCTGGAAACAGTATTGTGCTGACAAATGAGACTGTAGGTGTGTTGGTCAAGATTGAATCTCTAGGTATTTTATTATCGACTACAACATAAAATAAATAAAATAAAAATAAAATAAATTGTATTTAGAGTCTACCCACTCAGTTCTATAACTGATTTTCAGTGGGGGACAGTAAATCAAAACATTTAAACAAAGCATGGACATAGTCTTACATTTGCCAGTAAATTTATAACAACTGTTGTCAGAAATACATTTGGTGGAAGTGCTGGGTTTATGTGCAGTATGATTTTAATATCCATCTGTTAAAAAGTGCATCATTCTTGGTAAATATCGGTACATTCTATTCCAAATTTAATTTATGTTGACTCAGACTCAAATCTTAACTTAAATTGGAAATCTGGCACTTGTATAGCCCTAGTCAACATTTAATAGGTACAGCACATTAATCAATCCACTGATTGATTGAGCATTTAAACAAATTATATATTTAAATAATATTATTTATTGTACAATAATGATTTACTAATAAATGTTCATTCTTTTTAATATAGCAAGAGTACAATTTGTTATCAACATCCATATTATTATTATTATCAATCTGTAGGTGATTTTGAATTAATCTCCATTTTTTATGTTTCACTTGCATTTTTATTTTTCCATGTCCATGCACCCCTGTCCTTGTCAGTTGTCGCTGTCCTTACCAGTTTTTCATTATTTTTAAGTCTCAATACAATAAAATAAATACAAATCAATACATCAATATCAATCATCAATCAATCAATCAATAATACAAAAATCGTACAAAGTCTCTTACCAGCTTATATTTGCATATCAATACCTATTTGCAAAACCTCGTATCTACATTTTCTGAAAAACTGCCATGCATAATTTCAAAGATCATTTCTCAATTTCATTGATCGGGAAACACTCCCTTAGGTGTAATTGATTTTATGTAAATCAATCCATAAATTAAAATTTTTCATCTCACCGGGGTATTGAACCCCGGTCTCCCGATTGTCGGTCGATCGATAACGATATGATATAACAACTGCCTCCTAGATGTTCGTCGTGGCTCAACGAGGAGCCCACGACGAACATCTAGGAGGCAGTGGATATAACAATCTTTTTAGTTCTACAATGCACCAACAATCCAGATGTTATGAAGTTAACCGTATCAGTAGCTTAGGGGTAAAGCACTCCCGACAATCGGGAGACCGGGGTTCGATACCCCACTGAGATTGATTTTTGAATTTCTGGGTTGATTTAGGACTACATAATTTCAAATCTCGACAAAATGGCTCTAATGATCGAAAAGATCATTTCAAAAAAAAAATCGAAAATAATGTTTAAAAAAATTACTCTTTTTGATCATTAGAGCAATTTTGGAGGGCTTTGAAATGTTGCATTGCAGTTTTTTATAGAGATTTTGCCACTTAGGTACGATATGCTCATCCTCATGCACATGTTTAAGGGGTCGGCTTATATTCAGGGTCAGCCTATATTCGGCACATACATTACCTTCATCATAAAAACTAATATAGTACTATAACATTTTTAAATACAAATTTATGGTAGAGTTAGATTTTTTATGGATTTTTGTAATATTTTTAATAAATAATATATATACTATTTAAATTATTAATTAGACGAAGGAGCAAAGCGACTGAGGATCTCCATTCAACTCGAACGGCTCTTCTATGATAGGGCTCCCATTCGTACCGTTTTAGCCGGGACAGTCCCTTTTTTCAGGTGGTGTCCCGGCTACTTGTAGCCGGGACGCCTAATTGTCCCGTTTTTTAGAATGGGTAACGACCGCGCTATTTTTACGGTCCAGGCCTAGCATTTGAATCGCCGCGCCTACAATGCAACTACTCTTAACCCCGACCATGGCCAGTTACCAACCACTCACCAAAAACGATTTATAAAGATTCAAGAAGTCAAGGTCTAGATCCAGGCTGCCAACAGTAAGAAGAAAGTGTCATTTTACCGATAAACTATAGACAGATTTTCCTTTTTTTGCTAAAAAGTAATAAGAATATTGAAGGGATTGTTGAGAGTACAATCATGTGTTAATTTTCGTTTCAACGTTAACATTTTCAGGAATAGGCGCGTAGGAAGGGGGGGGGGGAATTCCACCCACTCTTTGCCGTACCCCCCCCCCCCTTTTCAAGAGCAATGACCAACAATTTCGACAATTTCCCATTATTGTTGGACGTGATCGCGAACGTAATGATGCATTTCAATGGTTGTAACATGATCTATCTCGTTACTACCCCAATTTTTTTTTATAGTTTTATAATTTTTACTCCTACAAAAATGCATAAATTTGATATTGCATTCAGACCACTTATTTTTTTCTAGAACGCACTAAACACACTCTAAAAACCATATTTTCAAAATTTTCGCCTGCGGCGCTGTAGTTGGGGGGAGCCCCCCCAAACCCCCCGTGCTGGTCCCCTGGAGTAGTTGTCCCGTTTTTGGGTTTTTGTATTATGGGAGCCTTATTGATTCTGTGGGTCCGTGTGTGTGTGTGTACATCGAAAATCAGCTGAATAGATTGAGCTGAAATTTGAAACAGACATCCGGTACGAGTTTACTGAGAACTGCTAACAAAATCAGCTAGATCCATTGCGATTTAAATCTACAAGAAATAATAAATTGAAAAATAGGCTGCGAATGTGTAGGAATTATTTTAACAACAATGGTGTTGTTTTTGAAAAAATACTTTTTGTTTGATATTTTTTCGTGCTGTGAAAATTACAAGCAGTGACCAAGGTGTATCGAGTCTGGCACGCTCAAGGTACCCCCAAATTCCGCTCGGAGCTGATAAACCTTGCAATATTTACACATATTTCGTACTGGCTATGTAAGCATTTCAAAACACGTTTAATAATTTTAACTAGGAAGCTTCCAGGCGCGTTGTTGGATGAGCGTAATTTTTTCTTAACGAAAAAAAGCGTAAAATTGCGATTTTCATGAGAAATTATTTTTCGATTGCGCTCAAATTTCACACCAATATATTAATTTATAAAATTTAGGTTCTGTATAAAAATTGTTACAATCAGATAAAGCATGTAGGTGTTATAAGTCGAAGAAATGTAAAATAAAAAAATAAAAAAACGTAAAATTACTATTTTCATGAAAAATTAGTTTTTGATTGCGCTCAAACTTACACGAATATATTAATTCATAAAATTAAGGTTCTGTGAAAAATCATTACATTCGGATAAAGCATGTAGGTGTTTTAAAGAAGAAGATGAAGAAGAAATGTTTTAAAAATCATAAAAAATCGTAAAATTGCGATTTTCATGAGAAATAATTTTTCGATTGCGCTCAAAAACGTGGCAGTTCTTGATTCCGAGATCTCGAAGGCGTCCATAAAATTTTAGCTGGAATCGTGCTAACAGACACACAATAATACAGAAAGAAAAAAAAACATTCCGGATTTTTTTCTCCAGTGTAGTGAAATGGAATCTTCGCTGCGCTCATCCAAAAATACAATCCAGAAATTACAAAATCTTTCCCGACCAGAAGTTTGAACCCAGGTCACCCACATTTCGTGTATAAGGGGGCCTTAGCCAACTAGACTAGGAAAACGCCAAAGTCGTTAGACGAGTGAGCGAGTCATGTGTTGAGTACCCGGTAACATTTGCATTTTAGTTTGATAATAATTATATTGGTATAAATAATAGGGTTTTTAAGTTTTGTTGGTATAAGGGCGCGTCAAAATGTAAGGCCGTAATGCGCCACTTAAGCCTATGATAGGCTAGGGAGGGAGGCCTTAGGTAGGGGGAAGAAAGGGAATGCTACCGGGTACTCAACACATGGCTTACTCACTCGTCTAACAACGACTTTGGCGTTTTCCTAGTTTAGTGTTGCAATTTCGTTTATTCACTCCCATGTTCAGCTGTGTCCTCCAATAGCCTTAAGGCTATTCGACCGCGTTTTTCTATTTTCCAAAATATGCTACCAAGTCAAAATATAGTGAATGGCTTTGAAACCTGGCTATTTTAGAAAATCAAAAATATTTTTTTCAAATTTTTCTGATCCGGTACACGGCCAATATAGCCACCTCAAAATAATTTACAACTTCAATTCTCCAAGGCACACCATTCAACGTAGGGTGTTGTGTTTTTGTGACATTCATTTTCAACTGTTTTTCTATGGAAAGACAGAGAGAAAAAATATTTATTTTAACAACTGTCTTTCCTGCGAATTTTTTGGTTTGGCGGTACAAATCGGTAAAAAATACCGCCAAACGAAAAAATTCGCAGAAAAGACAGTTGTTAAAATAAATATTTTTCTCTCGTCTTTCCATAGAAAAACAGTTGAAAATGAATGTCACAAAAACACAACACCCTACGTTGAATGGTGTGCCTTGGCGAATTGAAGTTGTAAATTATTTTGAGGTGGCTATATTGGCCGTGTACCGGATCAGAAAAATTTGAAAAAAATATTTTTGATTTTCTAAAATAGCCAGGTTTCAAAGCCATTCACTATATTTTGACTTGGTAGCATATTTTGGAAAATAGAAAAACGCGGTCGAATAGCCTAGGAAAACCTCCAGGAAGGATTGACGATGCCTGGTATCGATTAGTGACACCTGGAATGTATTTATTTATTTTACGTCTACCCTAAATAGATACAGAATGAACTATCTCTAGAGGTCATAAAGCTAATGCGGAACTCAATATACCCACGTTGTTGGAATTTGAGTGTACCAGGTTTTATTACCAAGACATTAATTGTCCCGTTTTTCGTCGTATAACAAAACATTGGTGTTATTGATGGAAATAATTTGAACTGTAAGTGCATAACAGCTACAAGTTAAGTCACCAATAAATAATTTCGGTGATGATCATTGATCAATAATATTGACTTACTTTATACTGTCTTTAGGAATGGATAATGCAAAAGTGTAATACTGCACCTTCAAAAATGGCTCTATCTCGGTACTTGTTCAAGATACTTCTTTGATCCTTGGCAGTAATATAAATAAACATTCTTGATTTGTGCTCGCTAAAACTTTTGCCTTAATGTCTCATACTTTCGGCTGGAGAGACGAATTAGCTTCGTGTGATGTACAGCGGGCTGCCTGCACGTCCCATTGCAGGCGTACCGTACGGTGCTGCGACCTAGCGTCGATAACTAGCACTGCGTTGTCAAACCAATCATCAACACCTCGTGTTAAAACGTCTCGTGTTTTTCTGTTGGCAGAACCCCAAACATCATTTTTAATTTGTGTATAATTTTCCCAAAATTTTAGAATAATCTAACCACTGTGACCGATTAGTTGCGATTAGGAAAAAAGGGAAAGTGAAAAGTAAATGTATTTCTCCGTGAGTTAATTTATTGTTCGCGACATTTCTCACTATCCTCTTAAAATATGCTACAATTATTGTTTAGGACTGGTCAATGGTCATTATTATGCAAGCATGTGTACAGAAGTAATAAAATATGATCTAAGATTGATGTTATTTTATACATACCGGTAATTATCCCACACTACTAGTTCCCGCGTCCAAGTCTAGTGGTGGAGAGTGAGGGCTTACACCACAAACAACAAAACGCATGCCAATAGGATGTTTAGCATTCGGTTTTTATCATGAGACAAGACACACGGTACAAACGGTCGGGCAGGAATGCAATAGGTGTAAATAATGAACGAAGCGAAGAGGAGAAGAAGAAGAAGAAGAAGAAGAAGAAGAAGAAGAAGAAGAAGAAGAAGAAGAAGAAGAAAGTATAATAATCACGTAGGGTGGTAGGGGAGGGAGTGAAGTGAAGTTGTAGTTGTGGAGTGAATTGTTGGATCGGGATGCTTGGTTTCAGCACGTATGCTGTGAATTGTAAGCTCGACATGACGACAAAACAAATGGACGCACACAAACTACATTGTTTACATTGTTCGGTATTGCATTCAGCCCACCACTTTATTCTAAAACGCACCAAATGCACTCTAAAAAAACTTGCCCCGTGCCTTTCCCACGGATGTACAAGAACGCGTGAATCACCCCCCTCCCCCACATGATTATGTCCTAGATCCGCGATCCGCCACTGTGTTCTTCACCCGATATCTAGAACTGTGTGCCGAGGTGGCCGGGCTCAGCGTTTCTTCATCATCATCTTCATCCTGCATCTGCTTCTCCATCACTTTTCCCCATCCTCCCTCAGTTCCTGTCCTCCCACAGCTTCACTTACATCTCCTGGTCCACGATTCACCTCGCTCTTCAATCTTTAATCAATCATCATGTTTAATCATAATATGGTGTGCTCATGTTCAATCTTTGATCAGTCATCATGCCCAATCATATGGTGTGCTCATGTTCAATCTTCAATTAAAATTATTGAAAAATATTAAAACTATTAAAGATGTTTTATATTGTTAATGAAAAAAAAAGATTAATTATTTCATTCATGAGAAAAATAAATACCTCTACCAAAGCATGATTTGAATATTTAACTTCGTCTAGATTGATTGATTGGTCTTCGAACGCAGTGTTGAATTTAATTAGGCTTTTCATCCCGGTGGGGGGCGGGGCTAATATCCCAGAGGGGGGACCAAGTACGGGTGGTTTGGGGGGCGAAGCCTCCCATCTCGCGCCGCAGGCGAAAATGTAGAAAATCAGGTTTTTAAAGTGCGTTTGGTGCGTTTTAGAAAACAGTTGTGGGCTGAATGCAATAACAAAATAGTGTAGTTTTTGTGCAGTGGATATAGAAACTTAAACCAAGAAAAAAAATACGGGATGGGGGGGGGGGGGCGGGGAAGGCTCCGCCCCCTGAACAACACTGTTCGAACCCGCGTCCCCCTAGTATCCACGCTGGGACCTGCGCCCAGCACGTCGGTCGGTCAGGTGTGTCAGTGAGCCTCGCGTGTGACGTCAGCAACGGAGGTCATTGACCGGCACAGCCAGCTCAGGAATGTTTCAACGCATCACACTTGACTCGATCTCTTCAGTTCGCCAAGCAAACACTTCAGTCGCACCTTACACGTCCTCAAACATCGAATACCACTTGCCAATAATATTATATAAATCGCCAATCAGTTGCTCGGCAATATAATAGTTTTTAAAAATATTGTGGAAAATAAAACAGGGTCACAAAAACTAGAAATTGCGAATTTTCTTGGCACACTTCTCGCTCTTCCTCAAGCAGAGCCCTACTGACGACGTCTTCTTCTTCTTCCTTCTTCTTCTTCTTCTTCTTCTTCTTCTTCTTCTTCTTCTTCTTCTTCTTCTTTCAGCAACCAACAGGACATTGTCAAGATTTGTTTCTTTGAGTCGTGCTCAACGTGAGTTTATTGTCTCCCCCCTCCACCCCCCATAAATGTATTTAGTTGTTAAGTCGTAAACTAAATGTTGTCATTACCCAACATTAGAATACTTATTTTGTATCGTGACGTTATTGCCACCTACGTTGCGTGTTACGTTAGCCCAAACAAACTAAATCCTCACGCAAGCTAAACTTTGAGCCTTGATTTTTAGATTTTTTGTATCTTGTTCGATCAACTTCCCTCACCGTATCTGTGTCAAGAACTAAATATAAACCCATCATTGTTGTATAATATCTTTCCACGCATACTTTGTTAGCGATGGTTTAGAAAAAACTATTGTTTTTATTGGAAAATAAAAATGTGCACATGCTCTTGGGCGAACATGTCTCCGACAGAGGTAGCTATGCGGTGTTCAAGAGGTCACACGTTCGATACCCGCCACAGGGCACTCCTGACTTAGAGTTATTTAAGATTTTACTTAGCCACGGAGGAATGCTTGGTTTAGTCTTGCTAGACTCCCGTGACAATCCCTTGGTTACAACCTTGAAATCTTACTTATCGTATAGTTAGCGTCTCCTGAAGAGGGTTTCACATTTGATGTGTGTGCAGGCATATTTATATGAAAACTGTTGAAGTCGTCAAATTTAAAATAAAATACTGTGTAAATCTCAAATGAAAGAAAACATTAAAACAATGTAAAAGTTAGTAAAATAGGAAGCGAAGCCACTTTTCCAACAGATCGGCGAAGAAGGATCAAAGAATAAAATACAATTATGTCGTTTGGTGGAGGCGCCGGGTATGTCCATTCATAAAGTCTTGGTTAGCTGTCTGGACACGACCCCCGCTGACCCCTGTGCGTTCTGCATCCTATGTCAGGCAAAACACGCACGTCAATCGGAGTCATGTCCGGTTTTTATCGTGAGACGGAAATGTGATGTCTACTTGAAAACTTTTAATGAAGGAAAAGTTTGAAACGCGTTTTAGAACTGAAAAAGTTGATTTCGAAATTCTAGGGTCAAGTTCGAAGCGAACTCCTCTCTTATTGATTGGATATTGCTTAACGTCTCATATTTATGCAACTTGGCTAATCGAGACGAAGGGAGGGACGTAAGGGATGACGCGGGGGGACAAGGGGTGGGCAGGCCTGTGCTGGTCAGAACCAGCCACAAGCGTATGGGGAGGGCAGGGGTTCCCCCACGTCATGGTCGTCTCCGTCTGTGTCATCATCCGTGATCCGTCCGTGTTGTCATTGTCGTCGCCGTCGAACTCCTCTCTTAGCTATTACTCGGGGTATCTTAGGCGTGTTGAGCCAGGACATATTATGTGTTCGTCAGTCTTGCTCGCTCTAGAATGCGATTATACTTTCCAGGAACAGTCGAATATCCGCGTTTCCGTAACACTTCGGCAAACCAAAACAACCGAACCCGTTAAAACTAGCGTTCCTCGCTACCTGGCTAGATCCGACTGTGCTTGCTGTGCTGATTGGAAAACCATATTATTAATAAAGGTACCGTACCTTCGCCATGCTAAATTAATCCCGCAAGGCAGAAAAATAAAGCGGATTCTGACGACGCTATAGCAAGTTCTCTAGTTCCAAAAATATTTCGCTCTTTACTTCTAGACTTGGGACCTTCAACGTTTTCCCCGCTTGTACGTTGCCATACAATGCTAGATTTGCATTATGTATTTATATTTTGGAATCTAATAATGAATGCCTTATTTTATATTTTTTCCGTTAAGAAAGGACTTTTCCCACGAAATTGTGAAGAGAGACACCAAATTCTCGAGAATTCTGTTTCTTTTTACACTGGTGTAAACTGTAAAGAATCTTTCCAATAAGAAAAGAAGTCAAGTATCTCGATTAAACTAATAAACATTGTGTGGGTACAAATAAATAAATAAATAAATAAATAAATAAATAAATAAATAAAGTGAAATAGAGATTTTAACGTGAAGAGTCGTAACATTTTTTTCGCGGAATCCTGTTCAGGGGATATAAATTACCCTGTGGGGGTGACTAATATATGTTAAATAAATCAATAATTATAATAATATACAAGCATGGTTCATCTTTTGACTAATCGGATAAAAATCTTGAACGTAAATCTTCAGTCAGACTTGCCGGTGGCTGGATTCGAGCCGATGTCCTTTCGATCTAAGTTAAGCTATCCAAACATAGCACCGCTAAAGCCCTATTCCCAGGGCTTTTTGCCTCATCCTTGAACAAATCGATTGTGTTAAATTACAAATCAATTCGGTTCGAGTATCGGTACAGTCTTTCCGTTGCTTTGTAAGCTCGCACGTGCAAAGTTCAACTTAGTTTAATCTTTTTCTTGGAACCTCTTCGAAATTATTATTTTTGTCGATCAAAAGTATTTTCTGGATACTTTTTATAACCATTAACACGACCACTTGAACAAATATTATAATTGGATGAGCGAAGCGAAGATTCCATTCCTTTACACTGGAGAAAAAAATCCGGAATGTTTTTCTTTTTTTCTGTTTGTATTATTGTGTGTTTGTTAACACGATTCCGGATGTGTGGCTCGTTGGTCTTGTTGTTAGCGTATCTGCTTCCAATGCAGAAGGTCCAGGGTTCGATTCCCTCTAAAGTCAGAAGTTTTTTAACTTCTGATTTGGACTTAAGTCCATCAGTTCTTGTCTTAGGAGTTTGTAAACGGTGACTTTGGAGCCGTCCTAGCAACGAAGCACATAATAAATTTCAAAGTTGTTCTGAATCGGCCTTGTTGATTCTGGCGTTGATTCGCGGGTGTTCGCACTGTCCATACCACTGATTGCTATATTTCCTATTAAAAATATCGATCTTTGGTTGGTTATCGCTCACTCGTCGATTGCGTCGGCGCCTGCAGGGTTGGCTTGGTCGCTTTGATTTAAAGTCCCCCACTGAAAATCAGTTATATAACTGAGTGGGCAGACTCTAAATAAAATTTATTTATTTATTTATTTATAAACGAGGCCTTCGAAATCTCTGAACTTAGAACTGCCACGTTTTTTAGCGCAATCGAAAAATTATTTTTTAATTTTACGATTTTTTTACGATTTTTAACAAAATTCTTCGACTAACACCTACATGCTTCATTCGATTGTAATAATTTTTGCACAGAACCTTTCTTTTATGAAATAAAATATTCGTGTGACATTTGAGCGTAATCTAAAAATTATTTTTCATGAAAATCGCAATTTTACGGGTTTTTTCGATTCTTTAAATTTCTTCGACTTATAACAACTATATGCTTTATCCGATTGTAATGATTTTTTCACAGAACATTAATTTTATGAATTAACAAATTCGTGTGAAATTTGAAGTGCAATCGAAAAATTATTTCTCATGGAAATCACAATTTTACCCTTTTTCCGTTTTAAAAAAATACGCTCATCCAACAACGCGCCTGAAAAAGCGTTTGCGAAGCATCCTTGTATTAATAATAATAATCTGTTTGATATTAGTATGTGACATGTCAACATGAGTTGTTTTTGTCGGTAGCAGTGGTGTGGTATGGTTTGTGCTAACCTTGGGACGAGAGCTCGAACCTCACCCATCCTTTTGTTACTTCCCTTCTCAAACACAGTGACATGAGCAACAACAAAAATCAATTTCAAATTTTAGCTTAGTTATTTTATTTCTTCTGTAACTTTAACTAAAGGTCAATGATTTGTGTGCAAACTTTTCTTATCTATTGATTCTCGTCCTGTAGAGTGAGTGTCACACTTTCCACACAGGGAACGCATTTTCAGTTTATAGGCTCCAATCAAGCTACACGGTTGGGTAGGCCCGGCTTTCGTGCCGGTCGCTTACGTGCGTGGGACCATTTATTGGGTGAAATTGGAAAGATTTCAAGGCAATATTAATTAGACCCGTTGAGAACGCAGAAGATGGTCTTGATCAAACTGTCTTGTACATCGTGATCGTCTCTAGACGTATGCACGTGATTAATAGGCCTAATCTATAACTAATTGCCTTAAGTCTATTTATAGTCTTTTTATATTTTACAACCTATAACTTTCCTCAGTGGCGTAGGAACCGGGGGGGGGGAGCAGGGGGCAATGCCCCCTAACTTTGCTTTGTTCTGGGGGGAAGGGGGGGGGGGGGCTGCAAAAACTAACGTGAGTTAAATATTAATCCCAGAATCTCCGTAGTAAATATGCACATACACTTATACAATTCAACAGTCACCTTCGTATAACAAATATGTTATGCTTCGTCATTACATAAAAAAATAGGTTGAAATTAACTAAAATGGGCCAGTTCACGTTCATTTTTTGAGTTTTTAGATCGTAGACAGTTGTTGTAAAACATCGTTTACGGAATCCGAGTGCAGTTAAAACATGACGAAATAACAGCTGTAGTATGATGAATTTTTTTCGCCTTCCGCCCTAGACCCCTGCTGCCGCCCGCAAAATCTGCTAATAACCCCCCCCCCCCCAACTTTCAAAACGTTCCTACGCGCCTTACATTCCTATATTTTGATACAGTCCTCGCGTAGATTTATAAACTAATAGACATAAAGTGAGTAATGCCCGTGGCTGGTGTCGAACCGACGACCTCCCGAGCTGGACTGTCCCGTGTGACGATCCCGTGGCTACCTCTATCGTCGCATCAGACGTACCAACCTCTCTCTGTCTCAGCGTCAAGTAAAAGTACTTGAAAGTTCGCACAAGTTTATTTATTTTATATATTCATGAAAGTTATTTCAGTCCATTGACAATGTTCATGGTGTACATACATAACCCCCCCAAAAAACCATAATACAAAATGCCAAATTCGATTTCGTGCAATATAACAAAACTCTAAATGTTGAAGACTTAGGGGTTGCGCGCTCACACCGCCATCGGATTGGACCATGGTCCTACTCTACCTATAGTTACACCGCAGATAATAGCTTACACTATGCAGTGTATCTGTAGCTGCACGATTATTTATGCCGATGAGTGGGTGCTATTAAAATATCCATACTGATATATTTCATCTAGGATTCGGGCTTACGTGACACGTCCCTCCAAGTGATATCTTTTAGAATGAGTTTGGTGACTAATTTGTACAGAATTAAGTAGGCTACGTTCCCTCGTCTTCACGGAATCCACTTTTCCTCGAGTCACGCTGTTCTTATAATCGTCGTCATCGTCATCGTCTTATTACCGGTATATGTTGATAATGCTTGTGAATAACTGGTGACTGGTTCATCGATGGTTCATCGAGATGATGAATGCGTTGTCGATGAAGTAGACTGTATACATACTTCTGCCTGCCAAGAAGGCTACTGTTCCACCGTGGTTCCAGGAACTCGAACCTACCCTGAACTGCCCCCCGGGGGGGGGGGGGGGGGGGGCTTTCAGGGCGGTCGCCCCCGGCCCTGGTTGTGGCTTTACTAACACGTGCCCAACTAGAACTTGATATGTTTCGCATTTTTTAAATTAAACTGGTTTATTATCTTCCGTGTTTTTATTTTAATACCAGGTTATAAACTTTTTCCGTGGAATCATTCTAAGACTTTCATAGATTTGCATCTGGAAGTGGAACCAATGCGGAAATCAGCAATAGCCACCCCTTTTAATTTACATTTTTTTTTTCGTTTCTAAACTTGAAAGTAATTAAATGGCACAGACAAAAATAAAAGGATTCTTTTTAGATTTTATCAGTTAATTTATTCGACGTCAACTGACTCCCAAGTCCCAATTTGCTTAGAATTGCTGTTTGTTTATTTAACTATAGATAAATAATATTGAATTGGGCATACACATAATATTACTATAGCTAGACACAGACTGCAGTAATGTTTGTGACTTTATGAATATACAGTGTATGAATCAATCTTTGTTTTCTCAATCTTTGTGCACTAGTGACTAGTAGTACAGGGCCGTTGTGATATGACCCACGCATTCAAAAAAACAAGCAGGGACCAGTCGAGATTTGTTAAGGTGGGTCTCCTGGACATCCCCAACAGAATCCCAAAAAATCCGGTTGCGGGTTTTCCGCCATTTTGAAAATCAATTTTTAGATTTTTGAGTTTTGTCGACAAACGGAAAATTAGCAATATTGAGTGAAGTATTGAACCGAAATAGCTCAAATTTGTTTTAAATTGTTCGTAAAGAAACATTTAAGGTGTATGGTACGCCTTCCTTTGATTATCTGGCAACCTTCGGCCCTTGATGCAAATTTTTACCCTCTTTTTTTAATTATCTGAATTTGTTTTGCATATTTATCATAACAAAAACAAAACCAGTAACTTTATGAAAATTTGTTTCAAATAAAAGTTGTAGGGCATGAAAAAACACATCGATATCATATTCTTGATTGTGTCCGTAGATAATAATGGCCGAACGCTACATGACAAGCAAGACCATTGTGCGGTGAGCAGCCTAAAACGTTTGCTCGACGCGCTACCACTAGCGCAGTCCATGGCCATAAGTCCCGTAGGAATTTCGACCTTTATAGATTTTCTCTTCTGATCCTGTTAGGGTATACCTTAAGGATAAAAAAATTCTTGGGTAAAAATCTGACATCTGGTGCCAAAGTTTTTTTACGTCGCCATCTTGTTTTGGACATATGCATTTAGTACACGCTCTTAATTTTAATACATTTTCTATACTTTTGACTAGATTTGTAATAAATCTGACGTAATAATTGGATTCTCCAACAAATTTCCTTTTAAATTATACAAATTTGGACATTCTGGCAACATTGTGGTATTTGTTATAGTGAAATACATATTATTATTACTTATTAGTCCTGCGTACAGGTGCACTATTTACCTCCAATTGTGCCTTTCATGATAGACATATAAAATTTGGCACAAAATATACGAAAATGTAATTGGAAAATGATTTAACCATATAGGGCAATCTCATTATTATCCCACGACAACAATGGCGGCCATTTACCAAGATGGCCACCCAACAATTATTTGAAATTTTGTGACAGAATGTTGAAATTTGGTGTACACATAGATCATGTCATTGAAAAGTACTTTTGAATAGGCCATGTCAAACAAACACAATGGCACCAATTATTACGAACCACGTAAACTTTATGACAGAATCTTGTTATTGTATACATACATAGGGCACTCCATTGAATTATGTCATATTTATGTGTTATATCAATATTTTTTAGAAACAATGTAGTATGGATCCGCTATCGGGTATCTTGCAATATTGCTATAGAATTAAATACTAGCAATAATTAATTACTACTTTTAATAATTCACTTGTTTTTTTATACACACTGTAGGCAATTACTGACAAGTTTCTATGTTACATTACATAATGTTTATGCATTCTAAATGACAAGGGAAATGTTTATATTTCCATTTCAGTTCGTTAAATTAAATGACCGTAAGTAAAAGGCGATAGTCCGGTAGATGACTAACATTGGTGGAGAATTTGGTTACTCAAAGTTTATCCGTTAAGGACCCATTACACATATAAACAAAATTAGCTATTGACATCATCTATACTCATCCTATTAGCAGGCCAGCCATTAGCCCCCACCCACTCAGCTGAAGGAGAAAGTATTTTGAACGATCTTGACGTCTTAATAACTTCCAGCCCTTGTAGAAATTGTTTGTCAAATGGTTGCCAGAGGTATCTTAGCAAGACCAAGGCTTGATTTTGATTGCCAAGTGGTTGCCAAAGGTAGCCACTGAAATTTCAACTCAACAATATATGATAGCCATGCGTTCACGATGAAGCAGCCAATGAGTTACAAACATTTTCTCCTTATTGGGCAAGATCAGTGGCGAAGCGTGAACATTTTACAGGGTAGACACAGACGAATCATGTTTCTTTTGGTACATGTATATTCGTGGGAAAGGAACCAAGCACGGGGGGTTTGGGGGGCAGAGCCCCCCAACATCAGCGCCGCAGGCGAAAATTTTGAAAATCAAGGTCTTAGAATGCGTTTGGTGCGTTGTAGAAAAAGTATTAGTCGGAAAGCAATAACAAAATAACGTTGTTTTTGTACAGTGGAAACTTCATTTTGTCGATCCTCCCAATTATATTTTTGCAATTTGGAGCCCTTTTAGAATCAGAATAATATTAAATATAACAAAACAACTCAAGCTGTAAGGCTGTAACACTTATTCGAGCACGCTCGCGCGCTTATTCAAGTGTATAATAGTATCCATGCGCGCAACAATCGAAAATGCAGCCGAAACACGAGCTGAAGCGCGAGGAGACATGTCTCATTTGCCTATGCTACTTGCGAAGAAGGAGGGGAAGTGGAGGGGGTGGACAAGCGCTGGGCCATAGAGTTGTGGGTGTAATAGGGGAAGGCTCGGAGACAGAATCCTAGTTGTCTCAAAAGTAGTGCATAGGCATGGAAAGAGTCCACATCCGCGCAGAAAGGTAACGCGTTCATTCGTTGCTTTGCCACAAAAACATTTCTCACTTGTAAAACAGTGTTTAGATTTTTTTTTTTTCGTTATTTATTTATTGAGTAGGGTAGACACTGTCTCAATGCCTACCCCGACGCTTCGCCACTGGGCAAGATATCCATCAAGTGGTTGCTCACAGTTCACCTTTAAGTTAGCAAGTGATGACCACTTAGCACCAAATATAACGCCAAACCTTAGCCAAAAGAATGACATGAGTTTACTTACTGATGGAAGACACCAAGCCTACACAAAGACGTTGCCACATAGTTACCGATAGATTACTAAAAGGTAGACAACGGGATACCAATAATTGATTGTCACGTGGATACCTCGTGGCGTAAAAACTGCATTCTTTCAACTTATTTCTTGTCCTTCAACGGGGCTTGGGGTGATTCTAGAACGCGAAGAGGATGCTTTCCATTTGAAACAAGCGTGTAAGTGATCGAAAAATGTGTACGTTAACCAAAGATTCGTTAACATGGCAGTGCTCTAGAGTAGCTTTTCCTAGTTTAGAAAATAAAATATTAAATTTAGTTGGTGTAAAATGAAATCGCATGTCGGCAAGAGAAAAGAGTGTGCACAGTGTAACCCAGTATAATATTCATATATTAAAGGGAGTTTTGTGTGTAAATAGAAACATAATGCAACATGAAACATGGCAGTTTCAAGTGACACCCTATTTAGGTTTACATGAAAATTAACCATAGTTATCCAAGTGTCCAAGTGTAACGAGGTTTAGATAAAAATCAAGTGTTGTCTGTTACGAAACATCAATATATAATGTATGCATTTCAAACCGAGTTCTTACATTATTCAACACATAGTAATGATGCTATGCACTACTTTTACTATTGTGATTATCTGTATTCTGAACTGTATTAGAATTCGTTAATTTGAGATGTTTTGATGGCAACATAGGAACTCAAAAAGCATGGTCTTCTAGGCCTATTCATTTTCTCACGATCTTCAACATTTTATAATGCAATAAAACCCATGCATACTAAGTCAATTTTATGACATGATACTATAATTTGGTCAACTTTTGGCAAACATTTGGCTGCCTTTTGGCGTATTTTTAGAAACCATTTGGTGAAATCTTGGCTGTCTTGTAAATGTTACCAAGAGGTAGTATTTTGACTCAAAAAAGACATGTAAGCGTACTTTTGGCTTCTTTTGGCGACTATACTGGGTGCCGTTGGTGATCTACTGGACTATCGCCTTTTACTAACGGTGTGTGTGGCGGCCATCTTCTAAAATGGCCGCCATTGGTGCCATTGTGTTAGTTTGACATGGCCTATTCAAAAGTCATTTTTCAATGACACGATCTATGTGGTATACCAAATTTCAACATTCTGTCACAAAATTTCAAATAATTTGTTGGGTGGCCATCTTGGAAAATGGCCGCCATTGGTTTCGTGGGATAATAATAAGATTGCCCTGTACAGTCACATTTTCGTATATTTTGTGCCAAATTTTATAAAATTACTTTTCGTATATTTTGGCCAAATTTTTATATCTATCATGAAATACACAATTGGAGGTAAATAGTGCACCTGTACGCAGGACTGTTAATAATATGTATTTCACTATAACAAATACCACAATGTTCCCAGGATGACCAAATTTGTATCATTTAATTGAAAATTTATTGGAGAATCCTATTATAACGTTAGATTCATTACACATGTAGTCTATAGTATAGAAAATGTATGAAACCAAGTGCGTTTATAAACACATTTGCCCAAATCAAGATGGCGTCGTAAAAAAACTTAGGCCCGGGATGCCAGATGTTTACCCATAATTTTTTTTATCCTTAAGGTATACCCTAACAGGATCAGAAGAAAATCTATAAAGGTCGAAATTCCTACGGGACTTATGGCCATGGACTGCGCTAGTGGTAGCGCGTCGAGCAAACGTTTTACGCTGCTCACCGCACAATGGTCTTGCTTGTCATGTAGCGTTCGGCCATTATTATCTACGGACACAATCAAGAATATGATATCGATGTGTTTTTTCATGCCCTACAACTTTTATTTGAAACAAATTTCATAAAGTTACTGGTTTTGTTTTTGTTTTGATACATATGCAAAACAAATTCAGATAATTAAAAAAAAAGAGGGTAAAAATTTGTTGGTCGCCAGAGATTAAAAGAAAGCTTGCCAAACTTGTTACTTATCACACCCTTAATTCTATGCGAAACTTTAAAAACAAATTTGAGCTATTTCGGTCTAATACTTCACTCAATATTGCTAATTTTCCGTTTGTCGACAAAACTCAAAAATCTGTAAATTGATTTTCAAAATGGCGGATAACCCGCAACCGGATTTTTTGGGATTCTGTTGGGGATATTGAGGAAACCATCCTGAACATATCCCAACCGGTCCTTGCTTGTTTTTTTGAATGCGTGGGTTAAGGCCATATATGAGCTAATTGCACTGTACTATAGGGGCCTATGGATTTTAAAATATATTTATTTATCTCTAATTCAAAATTCAAGTGTAATATTAATCGTATTTTTTTATTTTTTTTATTGTATTATATTCTTAGTTTATTTATATAGCCTACTATGGTTATTTATTTATTTATTTAACTGTATATTTAAACATTTTCCAAATACCCTATTATAGTAATCATCTACAGAGGATTAGATGGGTCAACTACAATGTAACATTTGTATTGGAAATAAAACCTACTACTATTGTAAAATTCATACAAGTCAAACGGCAAACCATACTACACGGTAGCCTACAAACTTATGGTATAAATCAAGTAGAATATAACTAGATTTTTGGCTAGCTGAGATGACATTAGGGCCCATCCATGTTCTGTTTGAATTTGATGAATTTGATTTGATGTTGAAGGAATAGCAACAAATTTACTTGTACTGTCGGCACTCGGTGTCTGTTGGTACGGACGGTACACTGGAGACACAACTTAGAATTAATCTTTCCTCGATAGAAGTGAATAATAATTAATAATCTACAACTACACGCTGGCCGAAGAGTTGTGTACTTGTGTTTGATGTTTAGATAAGAAATGGAAATGTGAAGGAAGGGAACATTTCATTCATTATTTCGGTGGAGCGACATTAATTTTATGTGTAACCTGAGTGAGCACGTGTAAATATAACCCCCTCACTTTAGTAGCTACTGATTTATTCAGCGTACATGGGAACTCACTTCTATTTTATGGTCATCCGTACAGGCTTCGTTTCCTGTAAGATTCGTAGCCCTGTGTCCTTGGCATATCTTGGACCCTCCCCAAGAACGCTCCAAGTTCTTTGACCACGTACTCCGAGCTCTTTGCCTCGCACTAAGGTCCATCATGCCACGTTACGAGACGTGAATCTCGCCTCTACCGCCGCCCGCGGCCCACCTCACCTGTCTTGTTCTTACGTTGCAATCACCAGCGAAGACAGGTAAGCGGGCTAGTCTTGAGACGCGCGTTGTCGAGGACGGTCGTGTGTTACGGGCTGCTCTTCAAGTAGCCGTTCGGTGGACGTTTAGTAGGTAGTGTTTAGTGTTGATGGTGTTGTTGTAGACATCGTTACGACAGTGCTGGTTCATGTGTGCCAATAAGTCATCTTGATATCCTTCGCAAAGGTGAGTTAACTTATACTGAGCTAGGGAGGGTCATTTGCCCCGCGCCTGCTAGGCCAGGTGATGTTGCTCGGAATACTAAGCAGGCTCAGAGATGAGGTTGAACATCTGATGATCAGGGCCCGTCTTTCACATTCCTAGCCCGCATAGGTTTTGACTGGTTCTTGATGGGCGCGCACTTCCTATTCACAGCGTCTTTCCACCCTCCTATGCTACATAGCCACCTGGATCAACCAGAAGAATAGCCTGTTGTGTTCCAATCTGGCCTCAGTCTAGGCTGTAGCCACGAAACGAAAGAAGTACTTCGACTTGACGAGTACAAGATAGCAATTAGCATAGGCGATAACGATCAAAGATCGCTATGATAATGTTGATGATATCAAGTAAATTATTTATTTTCCGGTTAAGGCGCTTACTTACTTCCTTGTGTAAACATTAATGAAGGTCCACGCTAAAGCGTCTGCCGTTATGACCGCTGACCGGTTTCTCACCAAACTACTTAATCACAAAGTGTAATTCGATTCAGGTGGACTGGATTGATTTAGGCTTTTCATCTCTACAAGGCGTGGCTCTTGGTAATAATATCATCTTGTTTTCTTTTATATCGTACGTTACCGGTATGATATGTAACTTTTATCATCTGTTATAATTTAAGAAACTAGTTTTACATACAACAGGTAATTTGATAATAAAAAGGAACATATTTGGACTAAACACTCTCAACTCTTTTCAAGAACCTTTCTCAAACAAAAGGTTCAACCAAAGACCAAACTAAAGGTTGAAACTTGAAAGGCTCTTGAAAAGAGTTGCAATATTACTGTAAACCGTGTTTGTTTATAGTTCAAATATATTCATTTTCATTTTCATTAGTGCCAGTGTAATGTCGATGGTCTATAATAAATTGTAACTGAACTGAAATCCAGTTATTTCGTAGCTTTAGGTATCTATCGTTCGTAAAAAATTCTAAAGCTACAACCCTTAAAAAACTGTGACCTTCGCAGACTCACCCTGTTGACTGACAATTAATAAACTTAGGCCAGCGTTTAGAAAGGTCGTAGAACTTTCAAAGCACACATTTTTTTGCACGGATTATATATTATTCTTCTGTAATAAAATAAGCTAAGTGATTGAGAACTGTAGCAGTTTATCTTGCTTTTTGTCAAGTACTTTTACAAATAACTTTTACAAGACGGCATAAGTTAGTAAAATTGTTTGATGGGTAAGCTAGGTGAAATAATTTGCAATTTTGTGAATAATGTCACACGTGTAGACTACGAAACACACGTTTATGATGCAAGTTCATGTGTTCTATGGATCAGAATCACAGAAACTGTAGAAACTCTGCTGTTGCGCTGTGATTTGCAAAGTATCTCCCACAATGTTCTCACTCTTAGGCCTAAACCACAACAACCGTGTATATTGTTGATTCGCCTCCCACAATAATTTCCCCACACAGTAGGCCTACTATTTAAATGTTGCCGATTTCTACACTAAAGAAAGAAACACGGTCCAGTGATGAAAGTTATTTCAAAACTTGGCCGAACATTGTTCTCACAGACGTCGGTATTATTTAACAGCCAGCCAGCGAGCGTGACTTACAGAAGTACCCTACTACCGCGTACTTAACATACAACTAAGTCCCAGGAAACTTATTTCACCTCCAAAGAAAGTATTTTTCTGGTCGATCATCGTCTCAATGCGACAAACCGCAGCTGAGTTACGCTTTATTAATTATTAGACCAAGTCCGAACTATCAAGCCTACGGTACGGAATAGTAAAATTCTTTCGGTCAGGGAAATCTGACTAATTCACACCGATATTTACTAAATTTTTAAATATGCCTATTATTCTATTATAACACTCAAATTAACATTCAAAAATCGAAATCCTCACTCTATAGTGGTTGATAGTCCCCCGTTACTCTTAGTTTATAAAATGTTAGGTTCGATTGTTCATACTTTAAGCTGAAGATACATTCGATGAAGAAGTGTCGAGATTCGAGAACTAGACAGTCTTATTTATTATAATTTATTTATTACAATCGGTGTAATAAATCATACTTGTGGAAGTTCCTTTTGATACATCAAAAAAATAACTTTTATAAAGTTCAAGTTCCTTTAAAAAGTTCATTTTTATTTTGTAATGCGACTGCAGAGTCACTGACGTGCAACTTGCAAGCATACGGCTGTCATAAAGAGCACGGCGAGCACTAGGGTCATAAATCATGATGGTAATATGGTATGAAATGATTTGCTAACGAATAGGCCTACTGAAAAGGAGTGTTCTGTGCAAAATAGACTACTTTATTGTTACTGGAACGTTTTAGGAACTTTTTGAAAAAATAACCTGTAAATATGAACTGGATCACTGAAAAGTTCAACACCAAAAGCATCAAGTTCCTTAAATGTTCCGGGAAAATTCAACTCATTCTTTTAAAAGTTTCCTTCCCCAAGTATGGTAATAATGCATACAGGTGACGCTCAGTTGGAATGTTAGAACAATATAGCCTACTTTAACACAGTATAGTAATGAGAATACCTGCAAGGTTGCAGAAGAGAAAAACAGATAGATTTGTTGTAACGAACGTCATTAGAGAAAGGTTCTGTTGTTGTTATTGTTCATGTTTTATTATTGTCGTTCGCCTTCTCGGTATTCTTCTAACGACAATCGGCAATCAGTAATCGATTACCATTATTGCCCCATTAATATAGTTTTGTTCGAGTGGTGAGCGATATAATTATCCTAAATTTGGTGTCTTCTCCAGAGATCGAATTCAATATTTAACCATAAACTCTAATCACAGCTCAAGGTTTCACCAATAACTTGATTCCCTTTACAATGTTAATGCTATAATGGGGATACGCATATTCCCATATTCTGACACGCTTTTCAACCCCAAGCTAAACGCGACAAATGTGATTGAATGTCTTTCTATTGTGCCTAAATTGAATATCCAAATAAATCCCTTTTCTTTGCCCGACACACGTAGTTTAATTCCGATTGGGAGAGGTTTACCCTAGAAAGGTTTAGATGGTAACTCCACAGAGCTCTATGCAAAGTAGTTGTGGAATGTACAGGGCCTATTTATTTCTGCCTATAGTCTAGCGGATTAGAGGCGAATTTCACAACAATTAGGGTTTTGTGAAAGAAGCGTGAAATTTTGCTCAATCACTAATAATAATATTCTGATCAAATTGCCAAAAGGAGGCATAAAAAGTCCACTGGTTTGGGGGTTGGGGGTGTCAACATGGGGGGTGGAGGGGGGGAAATAAAAATCATACGGCCGGAATTAAATAATAACAAACTCAAATTTTGGAATATGATTGCTTAAAGTTTGCATAATTGAAAAAAAAAATCGTACTGGACCTCACTTGTTAATATTATCTGATTATGTGACCTTTGACCTTTTGCTACTATTGTGTGTTATATTGAAAGACATGTATCGTGTGACCACTCTTTTTGTCACAAATTATCCCCAGAATAAGAATTAAGAGTCCGCATGAGTTTTTCGATGACGTGTGCAAGATCATTCCGTGACCTTTGACCTACAATAAAGGATTGTGACTCGGATTACCTTAATTATTTGGGGTTTTGTGATAGAAGCGTGAATTTTGGTCAAACACTTCAGATATTATTCTGATCAATTTGCCAAGTGAAGGCCTAAAAATCTACTGGTTTGGGGTTGTAAGGGGGGAGAGGGTCAAACATTCGGGGGGCGGGACGACGACGAATCAAAATCATATGCTACCAAATATAATAATAAAAGACTCTTATTTTGGAATAAGGTTGCTTAAAGTTTGCGTAACTGAAACAAATCATTCTTGACATCACCTGTACATATCACCAGATTATGTGACCTTTGACCTGTAGTGACAAATTTGTCTAATGTAACAAAATGTACCGTGTGACCACTCGTTTTGTCACAAATTATCCCTAGAATAAGAATTAATAAGAGTCCAAATGAGTGTTGTAATGAATGGCTTGGATAAAAGGTAATTATAATTTAGGGCCTAAACCATCATAATTTTAAATTATAACAAATAATTGCAGAGCTATTATCAGCTGCAAAATTATTAGAAGTTTGCACTATGCTAAATTAAAATGCAAGTCTTGATTCACCTTACCAAATCATTTCTCATTTAATGGAAATTCCAACTCTTGTTGATGGATAATCCAACGGAAAAAACAAGCATAATTGGGCATTGCCCAGTTTCCTGTCGAATGATGATTGCATTGTGTCTTGCCATCCGCCAGTCACACCTAGTTTGGAAGTGGGAGAGGAAACACCACAACGCAGAGCTCTCTATTGAAGTATTAGTGCAGTCAAAAATTTCTTCGGCAGCAACTGGCGTGATTCATTCACGTTGTATGTTGTTTGTGGGGTCACTGTTGACATAGCAACTGGCATGATTCATTCACGTTGTATGTTGTTTGTGGGGCCACTGTTGACATAGCAACTGGCGTGATTCATTCACGTTGTATGTTGTTTGTGGGGTCACTGTTGACATAGCAATTGGCGTGATTCATTCACGTTGCATGTTGTTTGTGGGGTCACTGACTTTCATAGCAACTGGCATAATTCATTCACGGCACGTGGTGTCTTTTCGTGCGTTTCATGATTGTGTAGGAACCTCACTGTTTCTCATTTATGGTCCATTTAAAATGTCTGACCTACTTTTTAAACATAACATAATGAGACTTATTTTCCTGGACTTATTCTCCAATTCAAGATGCGTTGCGTCTACATGTTCTAACGTTCTATCTTTCAGGCTGGATTCATTTGGGGATCATCAGCCATCTCTTTAACAATAATTCCAAGTTCTTCTGCCTGGGGATGGGTAAAAGGGTACATCTGGTGCATGGAATCCACACTGGACTACACTTCCTGACGCAATGCAATCATGCAATGAAGTTATTGTATGTAAATGAAAAATGATTGCATTGAAGACCAATGCACATGTAAAATCAATGGACAGCCATGTTGTGCTTCATGTAAGTGCAGAGGGGAATGCCAAGAGTAAAAGAACAAATTTGATGCCGACAACGATATCATGCCTTATGTTAATATGAACTATACTGTATAATGTAATGTAGGGCCTACGTTACTTTTGTATATAAGGTTATCATGACAATTTCTCCCACTCACATGCATATACACTGTGTCTGCGAGTCATAAGAGAAAGCTAACTCAAAAAAATAAAAAAAATAAGGGCCATCTAAGTCTAACTCGCAACCTTCTCGTGGTTTGGCCCGTGAGTAGGGAACTTTCACTCCCCGAAACTAATGGCGAGCTCTGGGTCGTCGTCGGGGAACTTTCCCCTTCCCTTTGACTACCTCCCCGACGGCGACGACAATGACAACACGGACGGATGATGGCACAGAAGAAGACGAAGAAATTTGAGTTTGTTATTATTATTATATTCAGAGGTGTATCACTTTCTTTTTGTTTCCTTCCCCCCCCCCCCACCCCAATGTTGACCCCCTCCCCCAACCCCTAACCAGCGGGCCTTTTTGAGGCCCCCCCTTGGCAATTTAATCAGAATATTTTAGTTAGTGTTTGAGCCAAAATTAACGCTTCTGTCACAAAACCTCGAATAATAAAGATAATCCGAGTCATTCTTCCTGGTTGTAGGTCAAAGGTCACGGAATGATCTGGCACACGTCATCGAAAAACACATGTGGACTCTTAATTCTTATTCTGGGGATGATTTGTGACAAAATGAGTGGTCACACGATACATTTCTTTCAATATAACACACATTAGTAGCAAAAGGTCAAAGGTCACATATTCAGATAATATTTACAAGTGAGGTCAAGTATGATTTTTCTATCAATTATGCAAACCTTTAGCAACCATATTCCAAAATTTGAGTTTGTTATTGTTAAATTCATTGCCGTATGAATTTTTTAGTTCCCCCCCACCCCTAATGTTTGACCCCCCCCCCAACCCCCCAAACCAGTGGACTTTTTTTAGGCCTCCTCTTGGCAATTTGATCAGAATAATGTTATAAGTGTTTGAGCCAAAATTCACGCTTCTTTCACAAAACCCCTAATAGTTGACCTAATCCGCTCAGCTACTAGGCCTATAATCAACAATCAGCATCACTCAATATGTAAATAAATGTCCCTCTCAACCTTCAATGGTTGTCTGTTTGGAATTTAACCTAAATTAAATGAGGTATTTATGACGATAGCCTACAATAACATCAATGTGGACGACATTCTAAATCGTTTATGACTTTATGACTGGGCTAACTGTAGAGCCCTCCCACCACTGGATTCACACGCACAGCCTTATCCACTTGAGTATAGGCTAAGATGGATGTTAGTTTTACTACAAACTATAAAACAAGTAATTTATTTCCGCCGCAGCCCTGATTGAATGGAAGGGCGTAGACGCAGGGAGATAGAGTTGAGATAAGTTAGTCTCCTGCGGGGACATTCACAAGTGTGGCTGCTTTCGAAACCACATCGTTTACCGGGGCCCACTTTCTACGCGACTCACTGCGAGCTATCATGATTCGCGGGCAATTTGGTGTCGTGTGCACGTGTATACGTTACGAGACCAGCGTGTTTCTAGCTGCATGCGCCGCTGATGCAATGCCATGCGATAGCTAGTTTTGTTTTGTTCTTGAGTAAAAAAATTAAAATTAAATTAGATGTAAAAATATAGTGAGAAAATTGCCATTGCAAACTCACCATACCTGATCAAAGTATTCACATGCTGATGTATACACTAGGAAGCTTCGCAAACGCTTTTTCAGGCGCGTTGTTGGATGAGCGTAATTTTTAAACGAAAAAAGCGTAAAATTGTGATTTTCATGAGAAATAATTTTTCGATTACGCTCAAATTTCACACGAATATATCAATTATTCATAAAATTAAGGTTCTGTAAAAAAACCTCACAATCGGATGTAGGTGTTTTAAGTCGAAGAAATTTGTTAAAATTCCGGAAAAAATCGTAAAATTGCGAATTTCATGAGAAATAATTTTTCGATTGCGCTAAAAAACGTGTCAGTTTAAGTTCAGAGTTTTCGAAGGTCTCCAGAAAATTTCATCGCAATTGGAATATCGGTTTAGCCGGAATCGTGTGGACAAACACAAAAATACAGAAAAAAGAAGAGAAAAATAAATTTAAAAAACAATCCGGATTTTTTTCTTCAGTGTAGTAGAATGGAATCTTCGCTTCGCTCGCTACGCTCATCCAATTATTATAATAGGTAGCCTAGCCTATTATAAATGCTAGACTTATTCATCTATCATGATTTGCGTACCGTAAAGTTATAGTGACTAATTGTGGCCACATTCACTTTTCTACGCAATTAACCATGTTTTTTAAAACGCCTAAGCATTTAATATACATAATTGATAATGATAATTAGGCGATACAAATTAATAAATTCAACCGTAAAACTAAAAGTATAGGGCCTAAGAAAGCTAACTTCATTATCTGTAACGAGATTTCGGTAAACGTTATGTAGTTGAAAGTCGATACCCTATGCATGTTCTTTGTTTTTATAGAAAGTGTAAAATAAAATTTAAATATTAATTAAATCGTTTGTATGATTATGATTTACATATATTTTTTAATCTATTTATAAAATCCTCCATCTATTTCATATGACAATAAAGTTATTTGTGCGCACCATACACGTTCGATAAGAGAAACACCAGTGGCGGGAATCGAACCCGCGACCACCATCACATCGTCACTCGAACATAACCTCACTTTACCTCGCTCGCTTCGTTCTTTTATTGCTCTGATCGTAACATTTTATGGCACAATTACGAACACAGTTTGTGGGAGAGTTGCAGCCACTTACAACGCGACCCCTGCAGTCCTACAGTTAGAGTAATAATATGCTAATGTTGGATTCAAGTCCAAGCCATGGGTAACAAGTGCTATTAGTGACCTCCATACTCGGACGGGGGTAGACTGCATCTTCTTCGATGAGTTGCAACGATAGTGATACCAGCTGACTATGCGGTGTTGTTGAACACACCACTTGGGCACAGTGACAGGTTGTAGAGGTAGCAGGTAGGGAGCCACGCCACGAGGTAGTCCGTAGACTGAAACTGAAGATAGTGCTTGAGTGTTGAGGAAGATGAAGGAAGAGTGGTAGGATAGGTTGGGGTTCGATTTGGCGAACACCTCCCTATACGATACTAACGTTTAAATATAAAAAATACGATAATTTAATAGGCCTACATATTTTTACTTTTAAAATACAACCATTAACATTTTTTGTTGGATCCAACTTTATTATCATATTTTTTTACCCAGTTGATTGAAGTTGACTGTGGACTGTGGTGGTAAAACCGCTAAGAAGGCGCTCTTTAGTCTCTTCATTATTGTTGCGAGTTAACCCTCTTGGCATGTAGCTCATGCGTAACGCGCGAGACTCTGATTCGGGAGGTCGCGGGTTCAAATCCCGCCACCGGCAATCCTGACTGAAGGACTTCCCAACGGTTTCCTTAGTCTTTAATGCGAATGCTAGGGATTGAGTCTCTGAAACATCTCTTGGACGTTCCCTTCACACCCCTTACTCAAGATATCTAGCTAGGCACCTCAAGAGGTTGTCGGCTATCATGGAGGCACCGCCTTGTTGTGACCACAGCCCGCGTTACATATACAACACCTGTGAAGGATCTTGCACAGGCAGACATGCAGTTTTCCTTCAGCTACAAGCAAACGAGTTTCTCATTGTGGACAGAGCTCGCTATAGCTTGGCCTATTTACGACCAGTACAACGCATCTTGTCTTGACGGACTACTCGGATGTGGAATTCTGTTTGTTACACTAACATTTATTTATAAATCCAACAGAATGATTCTTAGAATATTTCTACGTGTTACTCGCTGAAAATATTATTGGAATTGACCGTTATATTTTTCTTGGAATGTAGTTAGTTGTGCGTCGTGCATGTTTTAACGGTACTCTCTTACTCTTGGGAAGCGGGACTAAATGGGCTATTATCAGTGGCGGGCACTTGGGTGCACACCCTTCTCGCATACGCCACTGGCTGTTTGTTTTATAATTCTTCTTCTTGGGAAACCTGCCCACGGGGTGCAATCCATGCTCCAACTATAACTTCATATCATTCATAACTAAGTATATATAGAGTCAGGACCAAGGGCGCCTGCAGGAGGGAGCAAGGGGGGCAATTGCTCCCCCCCCCCCCGGATAAAGCACGTGAAATAATTTCAGTATTTATATCAATCAGTTGAAAAAAATGGAAGGTAAAATATGTTGAAGGCTTTGGTGGTTTTCTAGTTTCGAGTATCGACTGCACAAATATTACATAATTTTGGTATTGTATCCAGCCCACTACTTTTTTCTAAAACCCACCAAACGCATTCTAAAATCCCGATTTTCGAAATTTTCGTCTGGGGGGGACTACGCCCTCCACACCCCCTGTGCTTGCCCAACGAAAGTACAAATCGTAATTCCTCCCCCCCCCCCTGCCACAATTCCTGCAGCGGCACCCATGGTCAGGACAATTGTGAAGGGATGTACTAGGGCTGTTTTAGAGGACTCAATCTCAATCCCTTGCTGAGGAAAACCTCGGCAAAAGTTTTCTGTCAGGATTGCCGGTCTCGACGGGATTCGAACCCGAGACCTCCCGAACAGAGTCGCGCGCGTCTGTCTGGTTGTTTGTAGCGTTCGTTATCGTATAAATCACCGAAAGTGGCGTGTGTAGAGCAGTTTTGTAACATTTTTTATGAATCAGACCATTAACAGTTAATTGCCAAGTCTGGTATAACTAATTATCAATGAAACTTAATTTGTTCTTTTATATATACAACTTTTTCTTACAAATTTAATTTAATTTATCAAGTTTTATTTAAATTATTAATGTAATTCGATGAGGTAAGACGTTAGCAGAATTTCTTTACATCAAGCTTGTAGTCAGAACAAAATATTACATCGTTTTGAATGCATTCTCCATCAGATATTAACATTCACCCACGCTCCAGCTTTTCTATCGCTATCTGGCATGTGATGTGAGCGGAAACTTGATATTATGGTGCATATTTCTCTCGACTACATAATATGTGTTGCATGATAATAATACATCGTTATTAATCTATACGGCTGTGTTGGTTTTCCTGCTTTCAATGCTGTACTGAAGGTCCCACGTTCGAACCCCCACAGAGTAGGTACAACTGTGTGTGTAGTCCCTCAATCATGTTCAGTCATGTGTCACCGATAATTACCGCGAAGTGTGTGCCGTGACTTAGTTTTTAACAACCAACGTGCTTTACACCTTAATGTTTACTATAAATATTACCGACAGAATGACAGATGTCACTCGTTATCTCGTGTGTAACTCAAGAGACTCCGATTCGGAAGCTCCAAGGTTCGATACACTCCACCGGCAATCCTGACTAGAAGTTTTTCTCGTGGTTCCATCAGTCGTTCATAGAGTACAAGGAATTAAGTTCTTTTAACAGCCCTTGGACGTTCCCTTTCACAACTATCCTGACTCGCAAAACACTCAGGTGACCACGAGATTTTTTACCTGTACATAACACCAAGTTAATTTATTGATAAATAAATAAATAAATTTGTATTTAGAATCTACCCACTCAGTTATATAACTGATTTTCAGTGGGGGACAGTAAATCAAAGCGACCAAGCCAACCTTGCAGGCTCCGACGCAATCAACGAGTGAGCGATAACCAACCAAAGATCGATATTTTTTAATCGGAAATATAGCAATTGGACAGTGCGAACACCCGCGGATCAACGTCAGATCAACAAGGCCGATTCAGAACAACTTTCAATTTATTATGTGCCTCGTTGCTAGTACGGCTCCAAAGTCACCGTTCACAAATTCCTAAGACTAAGAACTGATGGACTAATGTAAGTGATAAATTAGAATTATTCTAAATAGTCTAAAGAGTACATTATTTTGATCTTGCGAAGTTATGTACGGAAGTAAAGATTATGAACATATTTTTATGAACAGTGTCAGAGAGTTGGGGTAACCGAGGCATGTCACGTCATAAAACAAAACGTTAAGAGAGCATGGAGGAGTAGGAGTATCACCAAGTGTGCTTGACACTGACCCCTGAGATTACCCCGAGCCCTTCCCACCTCTATCCAACCAAATCTGAGTCCAACTCGGACCTATAACACACCTGCGATCGAAGTTAATACACATAACCTACACAATGTTGCAAGATGGTAATTTTCAAGTTAGCAAATTTTTTGCTCATTTCTTACTACGAAACCGGTATTGAAAAACAAAATACACTTGATAAAATTTACTGTTGTCAGTGGCAACTGGTTTGGTCGGAAGGTAAAACCTCGATAGTTTATGAACCCGAGTAAAAAATGCGTTTAAAAGTTAAACATATAAAAGGTTAATTAAGATTGTACAGCTATTCCTCGTCACGCACATTTGAGACTGAAAGTGGAGGGTCCGGAGTGACGGAGTCCTCGTTATCATTCTGGTCCGGGCCTCGCCTATCACTCGCCGCCATATATTGACTCGAGTCCAGGGGTCAACACCCTCTCGAGACCAACGATTGGCAACGAGAAGTGACGACACCTATATCTTGTCTTGTCTCGTCTTCCGCAATCCGCGCGACCGCGCTGCCTAGCCTTTTGTTCCTAATGAGGAGGTGAATTAGTTGAGGACGAGTGGACAGGGGCTTTCAAGGCCACAGAAGTGTAGGGGATCGAACCAACGACCGTTCTTACTAATGTATGCGCACCTTGCACCTACGATTCTTGCTTTGAAATATGTTTTCAACATAATCAATAACATATAAACATAGTTCTTACATGGGGTGAGAAGTGAGAACATTAGTTGTTTAATATTTTGAGAAGGTAAAACCAATTTTTTATTTTTATTTCGTATGCCGGTAAATACATAGGCCCACGGCACCTCCTACCCATACCCCGTACCATGCAGGGTCCACTAGAAACTTATGCTAAGCTGCTGTAAGCTGCTGTTAGGTATCTAGTGGACCCTGGTACCATGAAGCAAAATAAATCAAACTGAACGAAAACAGAAAAATAAGGCACTGTCTCCCTTGCAGTAACCATTAGTCGTAACTTGGTGATTTGATTTTAACATAATGGCAGTAGAACTCAAGTTTCAATTTTTGTTATTAAACTTTTACTTTATTTGTATGGTTTTAAAAGAAAGTAAGGTAGTGTTTATAAAATAGAGTATTTACATGTTTCAATCCAAGCTTGATACAATGAGTTAGTGTCCTTCCTAATCATTGATCAAGCCTTTTTTAATTGTATTTGCCTAAGTCAAGAACCATTATGGGACTTGCACGTTCTCTGGCACTTGCTATTCGATATAGCTGCATAATATCGTAACGGTTCTCAGTCAGCCTCGCCTAATTAGGTCTGAACGCATTAGGACACCCAAGTGTGAATGGAATATTCATTTCTAATCTAACTAGGTATACAAAGTTCATTAACACTATGAGGATTGAGGAACATGAGTTTATTTCGGGCTGGGCTGGTAACTAACGTCATCTTTTGAACCCTGATGATGTTCGAGCTATGATACATTCCTTTGCCACACACAAACCGTTTCTCTCTTCTATCTTCTTCTCTTCTTATTTGGGTTTCAGCATCAAACACACATTCATCAGTCATCACATAAATAATATAATAACATCCATATAACCAAATTGATTTCCCTCACAGCCATGTCAATTTTGATCCGATTATCACTACAATAGCCTCACTCATCAAAATGTTTATATATCAACAAGACGCAATGGGCCTTAGATGCCTTGATGAGTGATGACTTAGCAATGAACTAGGTTCCCGAACCTTTTCTCTCCATGCTGCGAAACTCAGCTGACCCCCCCATCTTCCAATTCTGCCAAATAATGGTCCAAAAGCGTTGTCTCCTTTGGAATTATACGTTTATGAGTAAATATACCCGGTACTTAATAAAAAGTAAAAGTAAATGTGACTTATTGCATTCAAACAACTCAAACTAACTATGTCGTCTTTCTCGTTCGCTATCCTCGTGCACCATCCCTGTGTTCTGACTGGTTGTTGTTGAGACTGGTGCTCTGTCTGACATGGTAGTCTTCACCCTTCTAAAGTTTCTTCACTGAGGATCGTGTCAGCCTCAGAAGAGAAGACCCAGCAAGACTCCGAGGTGACTCCCATCACGCCAGTGTCACGTGACTGCTGGTGTCGGCTGGGAGGCTGGGAGGAGGACCACGTCCTCGTTGCGTCACACTAATTGTAATGTTGTTGAGCTGCGACTTGTGTAATTGCACTTTCCCTCTCCGACTCCGAGTCAAGGTTCGTTTGCATCTCGTGGTGTCACCTCTCTCTCTGCATCCGTTGACACTTGAACTTGGCGCGCTTTTTCTAGAGGGCGGTGCCGGGCGTTCCAGCAGGCGGTGACTGAGACGCTGCGCTGATTACATCGTGGATAACTCGTGTTTTTAAATAAATCAATGTCGGATGTGAACACTGGGGCTTCGTGTCAAAAATGATACATAATTCAAGTTTCTGATTTTAGCACACTTGGTCTAGTCACATTGACACCCAATGGCACTTTTTTCCTCAATGCTAGACAGTAGTTATAATGCTAAAACTTTAATTTTAAAAAAATATTTCGGATTGAAATTAAATGATCTTTGATACTGAGGTTCATATAAAGTAAAATGGCTGACACTGACACACATAAGTAGAGACTGAATGAATGTCTCACGATATTGCTGTCTGAAATCTGAACGATGATGATGATGATGATGAGACGTGATATTCACCGATTGCCGTGAGCAGGACACGAACCTGGGTTGCAGGAATATCGCTGCACTCCCAAGAGTTTGACTGCGAGCTCTCAGCTCGGGACCTGCCTGACCCGACACATGACGGTTCACGCAGCAGGTTGTTCTTGGTCACAGCGAGTCGCGGGCTACCTGTACGAGGTGGCCCTGTAAGGAATGCGGACCGCGCTCCTACCTGAAGACGCCGAGCCACCATTTTTTATTCGAATTCCAGCACACCTTGTCGCTTCGTTACTCATATCTTCCCAACTCTGCAGCCGGTGGATGGATTTATATTATTTATTGTACGTAGTATGTCAAGAGGTTAGCTTGCACAATGGGTATGTGCATGGACGTAACGAAAAGGGGAACCTTCGACTTTAATTTATTCCCCGACTGGAATAGAATCTTTACTTCGAAATTATTGGTATAAACAGGTATATTGCTTTCGCTATATATTGATATTACAAAAACTGGGCAATTGACCCTTATTCGCAGGTGTGGGGAGGTATTATACCCTCCCTTCGTCGTGAGTGTTTATTGACTTCAGGTAGTTTCCTGCTGTGATGGCCACTATTTGTTTGCCAAAGACCGCCCTTTCCCCAATCCCTCTGAACATCTACAAGAAAGAATACCCACAATTTTATTTACATTTGGAATCGTTATTTATTTCAGTGTCGATTGGCCCACAATCACACAGAAGGTTGTAGCATTTATTTAATTGTAACTTTTTATAAGATCACATTTTTCACGAAAACAATTATTTTAATTGGATAATCTAATATTGCTGGCACTATTATAATAGCGCCAAGAACGGTTGCTTTCAAGTTTCCTCCAACAGCTTCTGGTTTCGCCCCGAGCGCTACTGGATTCTGATGGTCAGTGGACGTCGTTGTCATGGGACTCATGCCATTCTACCGGGACTATACTCAAAATATATTTCTCGCCGAATGATCTTCGCTGCTCCTAGGAAGTGTTTGGCAGAGCGCAGGTTGTGTGAACTCGTTACCTCACCGCCCGAGCGTGGTGTTTAGTTAGTACATCTCGTTACGCCGGGGTGCGCTCGATCCTGCAAGCAGTGTAGTCTATTACTGTGCTGCTGCTCGTATCGCGTCTTGTGACGTGTTGCGTACTCTTCATTTCACCACCACTGTTACCCCACTGACGAGCACCTCTGTGACGGGTACTCGAGCCACTCTGAGGCGGTTACACGTACACCCGAGGAGCTTGGACCCGCGGACTCAACCGGAGAACTCAATCCCTTGCATCGGGATTGCCGGTCTCGACGGGATTAGAACCCGGGATCTCCCGAATCAGAGTCGAGCCAACACTGTAGGTATCGTGACCATTTGTTGATGTTGATAGTGTGTCTTAAACTTTTGATTCTGCAACTATTGTGTTTATTTTGATCCCAGGCAACAATGTACATATTTTTTGCAATGCATACAAGTCTAGCATTGTAAGAAAAAAATTGGCAAATAACACTTAAATAATCTCCTATTACGATTTTGGAGTTTTCCTCGTGATATCTCTGCTGAAACGAATCAAATCGAGATGATGATTGGTACCCCTGCCCAAGCCAGGATTCGAACCCGGAACCAGGGTTCACCACGACCACGATGCAGACAAAACGTGCGCACGGGTTCAAGGGGGCAAGGTTCCCAGACAGGCTGGGTGACTTTCAGCCAGTGTTGGGACTTGTGCGTCAACTCCTAGTTGGACTGATGTATAGACAGATAGACGCTGGGAGGGGAGGTCGCCCAGCCCAGGTCGGCGTCGGAGTAGATCAGTTTGTCACCAGGGCCGTATTACCCAATAGGCACACTAGGCACGTGCCTAGGGCGCCAAGAGACTGGGGGGCGCCTGCGCCCCCCAGACTTTTAGCGTGATGAAAGCCCAAATTAAAAAAATATATATGAATTAATGACTGGGAGATTGCAAGATTGATTCATTCAAAACATTGCATAAAACTGACTTTGTACTCATTTGCAGTTTGTTCTGCCCCCCCACGACTGCTACAAAAATTGAGTTAGACAGTATGCTGAAAAAGTTACCTACTTCGTTAGCATTGCTTAGGGAGTACACTGTACAGGGCAATGTCATTGTCACAGGTATTGTAAACCGAACTCATCAAGTGAGGCTGTGGCGATCACCGTACATGATTTTATTGATTTGGACAGAACTCCCACAAGAAGTGATTTAACGAAGCCGTCTACTTCAAACTAAACTGTCACAACGTCGCTGAAAATCTGTAAGTGAACGGCATGACACTTTTTTGTTTTAATAAAGATCCAGCGACGTGGGTAATCAGTGATTTACTCATAGATTACATTGCTAAACACAGCATTAATCAAAACATTGACGGAGATTTAACGGGTTCACTTCGTCTTTACTCGGTCAAAAATCGATTACATCGGTAGAATGTCAATGGCGAAGTTGTGTACCGCCACTGGCCGTGACATACTCGCCCTCCCAAGGTAAAGTGTTTTGCACCCATTGTCAACTTTTTGGTGGAAAGTCACAATTCTCACACGGATATAATGATTGGAAAAATGCTGGCGATAGGTTTCGAGAACATGAAACGTCCAAAGAACACAGAACAATTAAATGTTCTATCATTTATAGCTAGAACCAAAACAATGCAAGAATTGATACTAAATTAAAAGTGCCGTTGTCAACTGAAATAAAATATTGGCGAGATATATTGAGTCGCATTGGGCTAGCGTTTCATAGTGATAACGAAAAAGTAGAATCGTCTGGAAACTACAATTACCTAGGGTCTCTAGAACTCGTTGCGGTTTCGCAAGACGTAAAGCGCGTAATCCTTTGTAAATCAGTTTTTATAACTGAATAGGATATACGTTAAATAAATAAATAAATAAAATAAATAAGCGCGTGCAGTACAAACGATTCGGCGACTTCGAGTCCATGTGGGTGAGTAATATAAAATAACATTATTAAACGGAAACTATGGAATAACATTTACTTACGTAGTACCTATTATAAATTGCATAATATTTAAATGTAGGACTAGGCCCTAGCAATTGCCTAAAAAAATTATTTGCGAAGATCAGAAAACATTGCATTGTATGCACACAATAAACATCCCGATATTTTAGATACCATAGTTGCGTGTGGGGGGGGGGGGGGGGGGCGACCTAAAAATGTGTGCCTATGTTCTCATTATTAGTTAAAACGGCCCTGTTTGTCACGGAAACAGTAGGTCACCGTCAGCCGGATCTGTCTGTCTAGGTGGAAACTAGGAAACAACGTGTTGTCGCGTAGGCCTAGAAGTAGACTCGCTGCAGGCGGATGCTGGCGACTTGTGTAGTGTGTGACAGGCTCACATAGGTCATGAGGTGTGCGATTCGCACGACACACCGCCGAAGATAATATATGCGTCCAGTTCACACGACTTAGTATTCGAAGAATAAATAGGAAGCTAGTGCATGTTTTGAAATTTTGTAGTGGCCCTCCTCTTTCCACACTTGCATACTGAAATATAACGTTTTTGGTACTGTATCACTGTATGGCCAGGCCAGTTCGCACAGCCGTTTCGGGTTGACAATGATAGGAGTGAACTTCACTTCATACTTAGAATATCTTCTACCTTTGCGACTTTTAAGAAATGCTCATGAAAAACTCGACCCCTTCGCATTACCAGATGTCTTCTAGTACAATTCCCCTGACTTCCCTGAATGTATCTCGTAATTCTCCCGCGGGGTTCAAATGTCACCCCTCAAGATGACATGCCATGTTCTTGCCTCCCAGCCTCTCAATTTGACGGATAACGGCGACGTGGTTGCATGGTAACATGTCAGACCCACCATCGCCGTCATCAAGTTAAACATTGTAACTATATGGCGGCCAATATATTGGAAATATAAAAAATATTAGATTGAACACCGTTCTTCCAGCATCGAACACAATGTTATAATCGCGTTGCTCGTTGGTCTTGTGGTTAGCGTATCTGCTTCACAATGAACCTCTGATGATTCCCGCCAAAGTCAGAAGTTTTTTAACTTCTGATTTGGACTTAAGTCCATCAGTTCTTGTCTTAGGAGTTTGTAAACGGTGACTTTGGAGCCGTCCTAGCAACGAAGCACATAATAAATTCAGAGTTGTTCTGAATCGGTCTTGTTGATTCTGGCGTTGATCCGCGGGTGTTCGCACTGTCCATACCACTGATTGCTATATTTCCTATTTAAAATATCGATCTTTGGTTGGTTATCGCTCACTCGTCGATTGCGTCGGGGCCTACAGAGTTGGCTTAGTTACTTTGATTTACTGTCCCCCACTGAAAATCAGTTATATACCGGTAACTGAGTGGATAGCTAAATACAATTTATTTATTTATTTATAATAAATAACAGAGTGCATATAATGTAAAATTATTATAATTTCGATCCTACTATCTTCTCCTTCTTGCAAGTGATTGAGCATCCTCTCCAGTCTTCTCCTCCAACACCTACCAGACAATGTCTTCCTAGTTCCTAGTATGCGACCGCATTCTACGGCGCCAGGTTTGTGATGTAATACATACATCCAGCCAGTTTCTATGAACTCTTACACAAATCCTGAGAATCCGAGACGTTGCTCGTGGTAAGTTAGTTTATATCTTACACGAGTTGGTTGCGACAACCCGCGATGTGATACTGTGATATCATCACGTGACAGTCGCCACCTCCTCTCGTCTTGGGCTTGGCTGGAGCTCTATGGCTGGAGAGCTTCGCAGAACATTACGGCGTCTCACAACGATGCACATTTCCATTTGCGAAGTACATCCAATTTAAGTACAAAATTTGGATATAGCAACTAAAACTTTGAGATTAACAAAATATGGAGGAGAAAATTGCATATCGTCATCAGCATATCGTTAGCTTGTCAACTGCATTAGATATATTAGCCTAATTGAATTTGGGACATTTTGTGAAGTCAGGCTCGAAACAGATGTTTTGGGATTTAATTTATTGCAAAATTTGGTTCTAACTTAATTGCGAAGCTGGGGTACTTGCCCAGTGTCACAAAGGTAAAATTTTGTTACGTATTGGCGCCTAGCGATCGTGTTCCCTTCGGTCTCGTCTAGACTTGTGATGTGAATGCTTCATTACACCCAGGTTAGGGGGTGATCTCTGTCCTCTCACGCGAGACAAACCTCCAACAAATCACCTGAGGAATGCCTCGCAGCTAAACCCCAAGTGATAATACCCTCACTCACCTGCTGATGAGCACAAAGATGATGGCTGCCCTAAGAGACTTAAACCACAGGGTTTATTGTGCATTGTGCTGCAATCACGACAAAAAACATATCTCTTTGTCTCCTGAGCAGACGGATTCAGGACTATACCTGCAGGAGGGTGAGACCACGGCTATCTTGAGTGAAGCATGGCCTTGTTGAGTCAGCAAGGCGTTGGTTCGAGTCCCACGTAGTGTTGTCGTTCGTCCGGTTTGTGTCCGTGTTGCTGTAGTGTACGTGCGTTGAAGTCTCCAGCTGTAGCGCGACGCAGACAGACAGACAGACGGACTGACGTGACGTAAGCTGCGGTCACGTCCCAAACATTTTTCCCGAGCACGGGGCTGGATTCTGATGGTCCTGAACGTCGTTGTCATGGCTCATGCCATTCTACCGGGACTATACCAAAATTTTTCCGCCGATGTCTTCGCTGCTAGGAAGTGTTTGGCCGTACTGGCAGAGCGCAGGTTGTGTGAACTCGTTACCTCACCGCCCGAGCGTGTTGTTCAGTACATCTCGTTACGCCGGGGTGCGCTCGATCCTGCAAGCAGTGTAGTCTATTACTGTGCTGCTGCTCGTATCGCGTCTTGTGACATGTTGCGTACTCTTCATTTCACCACCACTGTTACCCCACTGACGAGCACCTCTGTGACGGGTACCCGAGCCTCTGGGGTAGTAACACGTACACCCGAGGAGCTTGGACCCGGGGACTCAACCCGAGGAATCTCGGAAAAAACTTCAGTGGGGATTGCCGTCTCGACGGATAGAACCCGGGACCCCCCCCCCCTAATCAGAGTCGCGAGCTTACGCTCGACCAACACTGTGGGTATCGTGGGCCATTTTGTTGATTTTTCATAGTGTGTCTTAAACTTTTGATTCTGCAACTATTATGTTTATTTTGATCCCAGGCAATAATGCACATATTTTGCAATGCATACAAGTCTATCATTGTAAGAAAAAAATTAGAAAATAACACGAAATAATCTCCTATCACGATTTTGGGGTTTTCCTTGTGATATCTCTGCTAAAACGAATCAAATCGAGATATGTTTGGGTACCCCTTTGCCCGAGCCGGGATTCGAACCCGGAACCAGGGTTCACCACGACCACGATGCAGACAAAACGTGCTCGCGGGTTCAAGGGGGCAAGGTTCCAGACAGGCTGGGTGACTTTCAGCCAGTGTTGGGACTTGTGCGTCAACTCCTAGTTGGACTGATGTATAGACAGATAGACGCTGGGAGGGGAGGTCGCCCAGCCCAGGTCGGCGTCGGAGTAGATCAGTTTGTCACGGAAACAGTAGGTCACCGTCAGCCGGATCTGTCTGTCTAGGTGGAAACTAGGAAACAACGTGTTGTCGCGTAGGCCTAGAAGTAGACTCGCTGCAGGCGGATGCTGGCGACTTGTTGTACTGTGTGACAGGCTCACATAGGTTCCCTGAGGGGTGCGATTCGCACGACACACCGCCGAAGATAATATATGCGTCCAGTTCACAGTTACACGACTTAGTAATTCGAAGAATAAATAGGAAGCTAGTGCATGTTTTGAAATTTTGTAATGGCCCTCCTCTTTCCAAAACTTGCATACTGAAATATAACGTTTTTTGGTACTGTATCACTGTATGGCCAGTTCGCACAGCCGTTTCGGGCTGACAATGATAGGAGTGAACTTCACTTCATACTTTGAATCTTCTACCTTTGGGGACTTTTAAGAAATGCTCATGAAAAACTCGACCCTTTGCATTACCAGATGTCTTCTAGTACAATTCCCCTGACTTCCCTGAATGTATCTCGTAATTCTCCCGGGGGGGTTTCAAATGTCACCCCTCAAGATGACATGCCATGTTCTTGCCTCCCAGCCTCTCAATTTGACGGATAACGGCGACGTGGTTGCATGGTAACATGTCAGACCCACCATCGCCGTCATCAAGTTAAACATTGTAACTATATGGCGGCCAATATATTGGAAATATAAAAAATATTAGATTGAACACCGTTCTTCCAGCATCGAACACAATGTTATAATCGCGTTGCTCGTTGGTCTTGTGGTTAGCGTATCTGCTTCCAATGCAGAAGGTTCAGGGTTAGATTCCCGCCAAAGTCAGAAGTTTTTTAACTTTTGATTTGGACTCAAGTCCATCAGTTCTTGTCTTAGGAGTTTGTAAACGGTGACTTTGGAGCCGTCCTAGCAACGAAGCACATAATAAATTCAGAGTTGTTCTGAATCGGTCTTGTTGATTCTGGCGTTGATCCGCGGGTGTTCGCACTGTCCATACCACTGATTGCTATATTTCCTATTTAAAATATCGACCTTTGGTTGGTTATCGCTCACTCGTCGATTGCGTCGGGGCCTACAGGGTTGGCTTATTAGTTACTTTGATTTACTGTCCCCCACTGAAAATCAGTTATATAACTGAGTGGGTAGCTAAATACAATTTATTTATTTATAATAAATAACAGAGTGCATATAATGTAAAATTATTATAATTTCGATCCTACTATCTTCTCCTTCTTGCAAGTGATTGAGCATCCTCTCCAGTCTTCTCCTCCAACACCTACCAGACAATGTCTTCCTAGTTCCTAGTATGCGACCGCATTCTACGGCGCCAGGTTTGTGATGTAATACATACATCCAGCCAGTTTCTATGAACTCTTACACAAATCCTGAGAATCCGAGACGTTGCTCGTGTAGGCCTAAGTTAGTTTATATCTTACACGAGTTGGTTGCGACAACCCGCGATGTGATACTGTGATATCATCACGTGACAGTCGCCACCTCCTCTCGTCTTGGGCTTGGCTGGAGCTCTATGGCTGGAGAGCTTCGCAGAACATTACGGCGTCTCACAACGATGCACATTTTCGTGTGCGAAGTACATCCAATAATTAAATATGCTAAAAATTTGGGACATGGAAATAAAAACTAAAACTTTGCGATTAACGAAGTGGAGGAGAAAATTACATCGTTATTCGTTTGCTTGTCAACTGCATTGGATAGTGGTAAACGCCTAATTGAATTTGAAACATTTTGTGAAGTCAGACTCGAAACAGCTGTTTTGCGATTTCAATTTTTGTAGTGAAGCTGGGCTGGGGAAGTTGCCCCAGTAAACTTTGTTGTTCTGATGTGACGTATTGGCGCCTCGGTCTCGTCTAGACTTGTGATGTGAATGCTTCATTACACCCAGGTTAGGGGGTGATCTCTGTCCTCTCACGCGAGACAAACCTCCAACAAATCACCTGAGGAATGCCTCGCAGCTAAACCCCAAGTGATAATACCCTCACTCACCTGCTGATGAGCACAAAGATGATGGCTGCCCTAAGAGACTTAAACCACAGGGTTTATTGTGCATTGTGCTGCAATCACGACAAAAAACATATCTCTTTGTCTCCTGAGCAGACGGATTCAGGACTATACCTGCAGGAGGGTGAGACCACGGCTATCTTGAGTGAAGCATGGCCTTGTTGAGTCAGCAAGGCGTTGGTTCGAGTCCCACGTAGTGTTGTCGTTCGTCCGGTTTGTGTCCGTGTTGCTGTAGTGTACGTGCGTTGAAGTCTCCAGCTGTAGCGAGAGACTAGTGGTGTAGACAGATAGACAGACAGACAGACGGACGTGGCGTGACGTAGCTGCGGTCACGTGTCACAACCCAACCCGCTAGTCACGTGACCACTTGTTGAGGCATCGGTCTATTACTGAGTTATTCTAATAAGGTAATGAAAGGAGATACTAAAACAAACACAAAATTTGTTTGTTAAAAAAATCTACTCACAGTGGAATATAGTTCGTCTTTAGAGCTCAGATAGTCGGGCCACTAAAAACTAACAACAAATCTAAATCGTCAATATGTTGGATTTTCTAAAATTAATTTAAAAAGGTATACATCTACTGATACAAACACTGTCGCGAATGAATCAAATTTGCTCAATTTAGAGAACAATGTTTTTTGTATTATGTCCAAATTTTCAGCAAACTCAGTAAGCGATATATTTTAGAAAAAGAACCACATACAAAGCCAATCAAAATTCATCAAATGAGTTAAGAGTTTCATATTATAACTAAAATAAAGTTTATGGCGCTTTAAGTGGTTTAGTTTGCATAAAAGCACGGAAGTGTATCTCCTCCACTAATGCACCGCTTAATTAATCCTCTATTGGCTGCATATCCGCAGCGTTCCTTGCTGTTGAGCCAAGTCGCGTCACGGTAGCTGCACCGAGAGTGATACTGTTATGTTATTATATTTATTATTTAGCGGTAGGAGCTTCGACCGAGAGCTATGTGCACTGCTATCGCACATGCGATGCAACAACTCCGTGCAGTAAAGTGTAAAGGAGAAGAAACATCTGTCTTCGTGGTTTGGTTTGGTGGAGAGCAGACGTTTCTTTGTAGGAAATCAAATCACCATAACAGTTGTACATAGATATAATATTTCTCCCTGGTGGTTGAGCATTGGGTTTATAAGCTTCCACAACAATCCACACCACGAAGGAGAAAAAATACGGGGGGTTGTCGGAATATTGCTGGGATAGAGAGAGTCCAATGAAAACTCTTGGACGTTCCCTCACAAGGGATGTTTTCCTTTGCTAAGTGGTTTATGTTTTTGTTTGTTAAAATCTACGTTTGGTTGTTTAAATAAAAAAAATAAAAAAAATAGTATTTAGAGTCTACCCGCATTCAGTCATTTAACTGATTTTCTAGTGGGGGACAGTATTTTTTTATCGGGCATTGCAAGATATTTATATCCACTAATTTACTTGTAAACAGCCATCACAGGGGAAGACCATCTTTGTCCGGTTATACTCCTGTCCTGACGAAGAGTAGCCCGTGCACAGTCCATCACGTCCGACACGAAAGATGGCGCAGCATGGAGTTCACAACCCAAGTACTAATTGACTTAACAAATAATTACCAAACGGTTGCACCAGAGCTGTTTAGTCAACGGTAAACCGGTGAAGAAGGTCACACGAAATCCTACGCTATTACAGTTAAACTTTTCCTAGTTTTTTGATAGCTTTACATGATTTTAAAGTGCACTTAGTTATTTTAAATACTAAACTTCTTATAGTCGCGTGATTTGTAAGTGTTTAGAATATGTGCTAACATTATCAAGGTCACTCATACCTACAACTTTTTTTAAAACTTGCTGCTTACTATAGTTGCACTAATAATCGTTTGATGTTAATAACCATTCCATATTTAAAAAAAAAATAATAACTGGTAATTAATATTATGAATTGTTATTGTTTTGTTAATTTGTCCCTTCTATGTTTGTCTCTTTTATGTTTTTATGTTCTATGTTTTATAAGTGCGTGTTTATTATCACAAGTAGGTGTGTAGAGGCTGGCAGACACCTTGTGCTTGGGGCATACTGCCCTTTTTCAGCCAACCTTCCTACTAAGCCCATCAGTGAAAAATAAATAATAATACTAATTGGATGAGCGAAGCGAAGACTTCAATTTCACTGACCCCCCAAAAAATTTAGCTCGTTTTTTTTTTTTTTTTTTTTTGTTTGTTTTTTTTGTCTGTTTGTTCGCACGATTCCGGGCAAACGGCATATGCGATCTTGATGAAAATTGAAGGGGACCTTCGAAATCTCTGAACTTAGACGTGCCACGTTTTTGGGTACAATCGAAGAAATATTTCTCATGAATATCGCACTTTTACGATTTTTTTCGATTTTTAGTGCGATATTTTCGAGACATTTGGGCCGATTCTGACCAAATGGGTAGGGCTACAACGTTCATATTTCACATGGACATTAAGGTAATGGTGATGTATTGCTTTCTGAAAGAAAAAGTTGAAAAAGTTAGCCAGAATCTATAGAAATAAAGCTTTTAATATAAGTTTTTTGACTTTTTGTGCGATATTTTCGTGCCATTTGGGTCAATTCTGACCAAACGGGTGAGGCTACAACGTTCATATTTCACATGGACATTAAGGTAATGGTGATGTATTGCTTTCTGAAAGAAAAAGTTGGAAAAGTTAGTCAGAATCTATAGAAATAAAGCTTTTTATATAAGTTTTTTGACTTTTAGTGCGATATTTTCGTGCCATTTAGGCCAATTCTGACCAAACGGGTGGGCCTTCAACGTTCATATTATACATGGACATTAAGGTTATGGTGATGTAGTACCTTTTAAAAGAAAAAGTTGAAAAAGTTAGCCAGAATCCATAGAAATAAAGCTTTTAATATAAGTTTTTACGGTAAATAATACCAATTGACAGGTAACAAAAGAAATTTGACAACAATCACTTACAAAACAAAGCACTTGCAAAGTAAAGATATCCCACGCAAACTAAAAACTTTTAAAAAGCTCATCCATCAACGCGGCGGGACTTTAGCGTTTTCCCAGTAACAATAACTGGTAAGCAAAGAGGTACACTAGGACAGCAAGGAAAATGAACAGCGAAACAAGACAACACAATTGCTAGTCAAATAGTCCAGAGATCAATGTTATTGCAAAAATATTATTTTAATGTCAAATAGACTATTGTAGTAAAAGTAAAACTTCTAGGGTTGGGGACATTACTTAGTGCCTCAATATCAATATTAATCCAATATTTAACTGGAGGATTTCCAACAGTTGAGGGGCATCATCATAATATGTTCATATTTTCTAAGTAGTCACTTGTTGAAACGTTGGCTTGCCTGACTTTTGTCAGCAATATTATATTATGTGTTCGTCTTGTTTGATTTTGGGTTGGTAAAGCCTATATATTTAGTCTAGTCTAGTGAGAGGTAGGTGCGCTGAGTGGCCTCAGCATGCATGCTAACTTTCCTCGGTGAAACCATGCAGGCTGGTTAGTTAGGTGTGTGTCGTTCCCAGGCTTGTTTTCACTGGGCTTCATCTCGCATCTTACATCACAGCTGACACGATGCGCTCACGATGAGCGGTGTGACATAACACTCTCTGATTCAACCCCTTCTTGTCTGGAGAACATGGTTTACCTCTTACTAGGGAGATAGTGGACATGCCCGACCAAGATAGAACCACGGTTCTAGGACAAGGAGGGTTGAATGTCAGACAATCATTGAGACTGGTAGGAATGCCACTACGTAGAAAAAAATAATAAATTTCAAACTATTTTTCCAATGCTTATTTTCTATGGAAAACATTTTTGTAACTGCTGGACATTGTAAAACAAAAACTACCACTATATCAAGTGGGTGACTGTTGCAATGCCTGGGCATGTTCCATCATGTCACCCATGAAGTACTCGTCAGCTCCTTTGCCACCTCGGCTCATATCATCCAGATCAGCGATTACTGAGAAGGGACTACCCAGTGGTTAATTTATGTATACGCTATCATGCGGCTGTATATCTATGCTTTACAAACTCACACGCCCCCCCCCCCCCCAGCCCCCAGTATCCACCGGTACTTCTTTTAGGTTGCCAAATTTCCTGAATTTTCCAGATTTAAAACTATTTTTCAATGTTAAGATTGGCAATGATTGTAGATTAAAAAAATGGGGGTTGGGGGCTTTATAGATTTGATTTGGTGAGTTTTAGAGATTTTTAGGGAAAATAAAGAAATTCCAGAAATATAACATAAGGGTTTACACTAAAGTAAACTAATGTTGCGTAATTATGTTTCCCTTGATTGGTTCCTCGTCCTTTTTTTATCTAAAAAATACTTGTGTTCTTTCAAGTTTTGAAAGCTAATCATATTTTAAACTGTTCAACAATCAATTCTATATTGTATCAATGTATAGAAGTCTCACTGTGTTGGTGTCATCAACTATACGTGTTACTGTTGATGATGTTTTCTATATGCTCTTATGGAGTTAAATAGACCATGTGATTACCAAGTTGCGCTTATCGAGATTCCTGAGTCGATGAACAAACGCTTCTCCCATTCTGACGCCTGAAGTATTCTTTCATTCTGACGTCATACACCGGGTATGATGATCTCATGGTGAACTTACCTTCCACCACCCACGCTCGTAGCATGCTCGTAGCTTGACTCATGCTTTACGGCCGTGTTGAAGGAAGGGTGTACTCAAACCTAGGATGGACAAATGTTAATGTTTTCAAATAGCCATTATGTAAATTTGAGTCGACAGTTCCATGAATTTAACGGACCCCACCCTAATAATATACGAAACTTTACGAAAACTTTGGCAGTTTATGGCAGTTGTAACTTACTTTTTAGTGCTGTTTAGTTGGTAACAGGATACTACTTAGTGGTGTTCAAGTATAAGGTTAGAGAGATAGAACCCATTGCAATAACTTTGGTATAACATGGAGCACGTGCAGGAACGAAGCAGCAGGGAGGGAATAGGTCAATTTTCTATTAATGAATTTTTTGAAACCGCCATGAAGCATTATCGTCCTGATTAGATTCATTTTGGATTATTCTTTAAACCGTTCTGTGGAGTAATGCATCTGCATCTAAGCGTCACTTATTGGTTGGTACATTAACATAATCAAAATCATGTTAGCGTCTGAAAGTGAAGATATTGGATTCGTTTCTGCCTTTGGTTGTTACCTTTTGTTAGGTCACCAGGATTCCTTGTTTATGTAATGATTTCTGCTCCACAATCGTGTAAATTCGCTCACGATTACTGTGCCCGTTTGCCTGCTCGACTTCTGTGTTGGGTAAAGTATGCATTAGACGCCACCCGTCTTGCTATACGGGAGTGTGCGTACTGCGTGGGTCCCCCTGTAAACACCGAGGCAGCAGCGAGATGGATGGCTTGGCCTAGTATGCTACAGGTTATATCTTCCTCCTGATAGGCGCAGCACACGTCACTTCAGTGCTAGCGCGGAGATCTAGCGCAGTAGCGATTTCCATTGAGCTTGTCTAGCTCTAGTCTATCAGCATGCACACGTACTTCAGGAACTATACGCACTGGAGCTCCATTGAGGTAGGAGTAAAGCTTGAGTCTCGGGTATGCGAAACCCACGATCAGCTATACCAAATAGAAAGAGACACCTCGACAAGGGCTTGTCAGACAAGCTAGTGAGGAACATTCAAAACTTCGTCAGTTTACCAAATTTCGGAGGAAATCTAAATAATAGTTTATTAATTCGTGAGTGTTGTTTTCCTCATAAGATCTCCAGAGGTGGCTCATGCAATTGAGCGAGGGTCCTAAGCAAGTCCGAAGCATGGTACCAAATGAGGTGGGTTTGAATCCCACATAACGCATTGATTTTCTCAGTTGCACTCATCATTTCATCTTTCATTTCAGTTATGTCATCTATAACCAGCCCACTCACCACTCGTCGTCTCATTGGTGTAATTGCATTTGGCATAGTTGGTAAAAAAAACTTTGCATGGTTCCTCGGTTGTCAAGCGAAGATAATGGACACTCACATAATGTACTAAAAATAATATCGTTGAATAGTCAGATTTTAAAGACAATTTTTGGATTTTTTAACACAATCCAAAATTATCAAACTCATGTAATGATATGTCAATCAATGATAATGTCCTTGTATAGAAACCTTTAAAATTGCATGACAGACTTGCGAACACCTGTTATGTCTACCTGCCGTGCAACAAGGATTTAAAAAATACTGCTACTACTGTCTCAAAAAACATAAACAATCTAGCTGCCGGAAATGAAGTGAGTCAACTCACGACTAGGGCGAAATTTGGTCGGGAGACCGCTATGTCGTGTCCGGATACCAGACGATACCGTTCTCAGGCGTGGTGTAAATAATAACCCACGACTTACTCTGCAACATATTGTCACCGGCAAGAAGACCGAGGGAGGGTAGGGTCGAGTGGCCTCGCTGATAAGGCCGGGGCGATGGGATGGCCGTCCACGCTGACCACACGAGCCGTCTGCAACGGTAGTGGTAGGCGGAAGCGAGCTGGGCTTCCGGCCAGGCGAGTGTCACACTCTACATACACCACACAACACACTGGGGAACTGTACCGGACCAGCTTACTTCCTTGGACGGACAAAGTTTCGGACTTTACTGAATGTTTGATGAGCGAAGGTGCCTTGGTCGATTGGTAAAATTGGATAATTAAATTAAAAGCAACTGTTTCCCAACCAAATGCTCTAATGGCTCACCTACACTGAAACCTGCAAGTGCGTGTAAAAGGTTTTCATTTTGAAGACATCACTGAAGACATATTTTAGCTTTTGAATATTGAGGACTACGTTTCAAGGCTACGCTGTGGTACGAGCCGCATACGCGAGTTCGAATCTACATCAAGACTCATTCGATCGTCACATTCTGCAAAAGAACAATATGTAATTGTAATGCAACATCAACTTCTGACTTCGGAACGGTTCTTATCATTACCGCCAGTATATTAATGATTGCAACTACATAAGACTGCCCACAACACACAACGTTTGATCAAACATTTTAACCGAAACACCTTGAAAAGTATTTTGCAATCATGATCCAGACATTTAATTGCAATACACTTAAGACTTGCCAATCACTTTCCAACGAAGCGCGGGTAGATTGCTTTCAGATCTCATTGAATGTCGGCGCCTCGTGTTCTTGCATTGCAGACACGTGACCTGCACAATCGAGTTATCACAGAGAGGAGTAGGACTCGTGAACAACGATTAGCGACCAGGTAATTAGCTATAAAGTGAATGTTTAGGTTTCTACTAACGAGTGCTCGGAAAGCGTGACTATCTTGCGCCCTTCATTCGGGAGGAGTCGTTTGTCTTCGCCCTTCATTCGGCTTCATTCGGGAGGAGTCGGCTGTTCTCGCCTTTCATTCGGGAGGAGCCGTTTGTCTTCGCCCTTCATTCGGCTTCATTTGTGGAGTGTCGGCTGTCTTCGCCCTTCATTCGGCTCCATTTGTGGGGAGTCGGCTGTTCTCGCCCTTAGTTCGTGAAATGTCGTCTGTCTCCGCCCTTCACACGGGTAGAGTCGTCAGTTCTTGTCACTTGTTTTAGTGAAACCCCTCTCTTCTTCGTCCTATAAATGCACTCGTGCAGTTAACATTGTGTGCATCCTTGTGTCTCTTGGTCGGGCTGTCTTTGCAGTGCAATCTGAGACAACAACAAAACATACTGGTCGCATCTGTTGACTTGATACCATCATATTATTATTATTAACTTGTACCAAACACAACAATTAAGTATTTACAATCTTATTGCACTTTGCGTGTCACTGAAATGCAGTAAAAGTTGAGTTTGACACAGTTGTTCCTAAAAGTAATTTAATGAAATCTAAGGTGTGACCATTCACTTTAGAATCTAGAAACTGGAGTAATCAAAGCTAGACGAAGTACTGATTTATACCCAGATAGACCTACTTAGGCCTACAGTTACATATTTTATTTATATAGTTCCGAACCTAGGAATGTATCCAAAGCCCGTTATGTGAATCCAATTCATCCGCACTATAGTAAATTAGTATGATACTGAAACATACGTACTATAATAGCTACTTATAAAATATGGACCCATAAAGTAAAATCACATATTTTTAATGTAAAATAGTCGTTTTAAGCGTCCATTCATGAAAGCCATTTAAAAAGTAGGTTTATAGTATACCTAGGTTTCAAAGCAGTAAAATGCAGACACGCCCCCTCCCACGTGTTTAAGAGCCATCCCACGTGATATTTACACAATATTCTAATCAAGAAACCAATCTAGTTATAATTTACCAGCTTGTACCTCAATAACTAGTGTTATAGATAGCCAATCTGCTGGATATGGTTCGCGAGGTTTCGCAAGACTTCTCGGCGGTTGAAGTCATGCCAAGTTTGACTAGGAGAAATATACCTAATGCGGACATGTCGTTATAGTTCATACTTACAGTTACAGTTATTATTGTTATGTTATTTACATTTCTGTATAATATTGTTTGAGTGCAGATCGTAATTACAGTGCGTTGAGTGGAGGGTAAGACTTTAAGTGGCAACAGATGTACACTACACTTTGAGTCGTGGACTGGACAGATTCCTACAGTGATGCGGTTGCGCACCCCCCCCCCCCCCCCCCATCAGAAGCAATCAACTGTGATCTTGTAATAATCTGCAACAAATGCTACTTCCGATGTCACATCTTTCTCCTTGATAAGAGTTGTTTTCCGACTTCCGAGCACTGAAAAACCAATTCGAGAATATTATTCGAATTTTGACTATTCGTGTACGTGTACCTCTATTAGATATAATTATAAGGGAGCTATAGGATAGGATAGGAGTGTGTGGAGATTTCGCGGCTACTCCTAACGGGATCAAGTCGTAGTTGTATTGATAATATTATTTACATTGCTGCGAGTAATTCGCGTAATTCAACAGTCAGTTTGGCGAGTTCATACTAAATATTTCAACATGAATTATAATCAGTTTGTCTGTTCAAATAATCTCGGGTCACATGACCCCTTGTTGCGCGCACCTCGTGATTGTCGAGAGGCTGAATTCTCTTCCGCTTCGAGCGCCTTGCCTTGTCTTGTTATACGGTACTGTTATTGACATCGCCTGATAATTATTGGTATTTCTTCAGCCGCAGACGTGAAGAAGGGAAAGCTTTTTATGCACACACACATGCGGTCGGAGTGTAGCCGATGTTCGCACACAAGCATGTGTGTTTGCACTGTTATTAGTTATTACAGTGTACAAGACATTGAACGAGGAAGTTACAGTCTTGCGGGATGGTCAAAGTGTTTGTATACTCCCCTCCCCCCCCCCCCCTTCACTCAACACAAAAGTATTGTTGGTAATTGAAAATATATTATAAATGAAACTCACTGGTTTGCCATATTTACCCGCGAGCAACGCCAGCGTCGACAAGGATAGTTCGAGGCAACTTTATGCTATTTTGTTCATAAAACGACTCCAAAGACACCGATAGATCAAATCACCAAAAATTTCATACCACCCTTAGATCATAACAGATTGATTAAAATTCATATTAAAAGATTCCATTCTTAATTTATTACTGGAGAGTTACTCGAACCTGGGTCCCAGGGACGTTTTTACCACTGGACCAAAGAGAGTCCTTATAATATCTTATATTATCTCCGATTTGTTTACTATCGTACAATTTTTAACACCCTAAATTTGATTTGCGGTATAGTTGCTGCCATTCGTGGTGGCACGTGCGATTGTGAAAGGTGCAGGCCAAGGTAGTATCGAAACAATGGGGTACGTTCATCTCTATCTTTCAGTGAGGTATATATTACATCCTAAGACCCGTAGTACAAGCTACAACCGCCACACTCGGTCGCGCACCGAGGAAGATGATTGAATGCAAAGCGAGTGTAAACAGCGTGCAGCAACCCCTCACGCGGAACGATTGACACATTGCCCATCACATCATCCATCTAAACGTCCGTCCGTTCGGGTTATTGAGTGGCCAATGGCCTGGGACTCGATCACTAGGGTACAGTCGCGATAGTTCTCGCTGCGTCCCTTCGAGTTGATACGTTGAGTGACGTTGAGATGTCAGAGAAGTTGACACTGCAGGAGTATGTGGTGTCGCTTCAGGCGCGTAGGAACGTTTTGAAACTTGGGGGGAGGTGCAAATTTACTAGCAGAGTTCGTGGGTGGCAGCTGGCTCCAGCCGCCGAAGGCCCTTTCGCCATAGGCGAAAAAAAATGTCCCCATACTACAGTTATTTCGTCATGTGTAAACGATGTTTTACAGCAACTATCTGTTATCTAAAATCTAAAAAAATGAACGTGAAGTGGTCCATTTTAATAAATTTCAAGCTAACTATTTATGTAATGACGAAGCATACAGGCAAAATTGCGGCAAACATATTCGTTTTACCAAGGTGACTGTCAAATTGTATAGTGAATGTGCATAGTAACTACGGAAATTCAGGGATTCATTTTTAACTCACGTTAGTTTTGCCCCCCCCCCCCCACTGCCCCCCCGATCCTACGCCACTGTGTCGCTTGTCCAGATCACGTCGGTTCTTCTCTCGTTGGTTTAGTCAAGACTCAAGAGCGTTCTCTCTGCTCGGTATTGTACCCAGTATCTCGTCGCACGGTGCATACTTACTTCTTATTACAGTGCATGCAGCGTTAATTGAGCGCTAATTGTTCAACTCCACATTATTCTGATGGTAGAGCTGGCTAGCTCATACACATACCGGTAATTTACAACAATATGGTAGTGGTGCACGATACTGCGTAACAGTTACAGTCTTATTGACTGCAGGCAGAGACCACAAGCAGTTCTCCACAATCTTAGCTTATATTACCTCGTCAATGTTACAACCTCCTGGTACTTTATTCTGCTCTGATACATTTGTAGTTCTTTTCTTTCTTACATTCTCCGTGTATCATTATACTATTTAGTTTATTACACCTAATGACCGGTTACTTCCTAGTTCCTCGAACAAGGACGACATTCTGTCGGGGAATTATTCACTGATGCTTCCAGAGTCTCTCGTGCTCTTTGACAACACACTATAGTTTATACACTCAAATGTAATTATTTTACAAACGCCGTCTTCCAAAACCTCCCGATATCCTTAAAATCATACTCCACCTTCTGATACTCCTTCCTCCTGATACTCTCCAAGTTCCTCTTACTTTCTGGTGCCCTGATACTTTCCAAATCCCCGACTTCTCATCTCCATGGACTTAAGAAGATAACACTAATTGTAATCTCTGAAGCTCACCTGTCCTGCGCTTTCACTGCAAATAACAACAATTACAACCCGCCGTTCTGTGTCTCGGCCACTCAGCTCTGTTCCCATCACGTGACCTCTGACCGCCATCTTGTGTTGTGACGTAACACAACAGTGGTTTGTTCCAGGGAAAGTTTCACGTATGCACGCCCGGCTAGCGGGTGTGTGTGTGACTGTGAAGTATACCTGATTACTGACTAGGCATTTATATTCACATCCGACTACTTAGTACGTGAATTATTATAGCAGTGTTCCTTCGAGTTAAGCTACCTTTTGTTATGTTTGGATAACTTAAGATGGATGACTTAGATTTAGACATACTTGAGGTTTTGTAAGCATGTCGTAATTTGACAGGGTGGACACTTTATTTAGGCTTTATAACAAATGTGGTCGTAGTGAAGTTGTAAACAAATATAAATCCAGACCAAGTATAGAGTTGGAACCCAAACTCTGGTTTGCACTAGAAGTCCGGAATCCATGGATATTGTACACTTTATACCCCATTAGTCAACATAAAAATATGTTTGTAATTTGTGTATCAACACAACAACAGTGCAGGTACTTTCACGTTTATTTAAATTGAAAATTAATTTGATTAATCAAAACCATTTAAGAAGAGCACGTCTGAATTCCCAATGGTGGGAAAAGAAACATCAACCCGTAGTTTCGAGTGTGTCTTCCGACTGGTCTGACTTTCTGTTCCAGTTGGTTCTTAAACAGTATGCACATTAGTATTCACTTGTTCCGAGTTAGCTTGGGAAAACCACGAAACATCTGTCAGTTTAACTAGCGAGTGATGTTGTGAGGATCACACTATACACGACCGAGACCCATTACAGTGAAATGCAATACCAGGAACTTTCCTATGTCGGCCTGCTGCTTAATATTCAGAGCTCTCCCAGCGTGCAATTACCTTGTCCACTAAACAGGGGCTAGTATCTTGTATCGTGTACATTCTTTGTAAGAGTGATTGGCTTTGGGTAGAGCAATGTAGCCTGTCTGTGTTAAGGCCATCTTTGCATGTAATGTGTATAAAGGTAAATATTCAGACAAGTGATTGGTTTCATTTCATGTTCCTCACATACTCTATAAAACTTAAACATAGGTTCCTAATACTTCATTATATCATGCATTTGTACTTTTGTGTTCCTGTTACATTTTGATTCTGTCGGGGCATTTCCCACTTTCTCGAATCCTGATACTTTTTCAATGTCAAGCTCCATTATATTCTTATCTCCTGTTACTCCAAAATTTTTCCAATCGTCACGATGTCACGACAAGTTCCTAAGACTTTCAGATTGATAGAAATCATTTAATTCTGTAACATTGTTCTAATAAAGTTGTTTGTTGTTTTCAGACACGCGGTGTCGCCATGTTGCTCCGGCACCGGGCGGCCATTTTGCTCGCCATATTTACAGTAGCCTCCCAGACTAGCACCAGCACAGCACAGGTAAGCGTGGAACTCTGCGGGGTGGACGCGCCCAATCTTGAACCAAGTAACCTCTCTCGGTACTTTCTCAGAGGTGTAAGCTTCACCCACACCATGAAGTGTATTGTTATGGGCTATGTCCAATCAGTAATAGTCTTATGTATATTACATAGATGGTGCTCAGACAGTAGTGATTGCAAAAGGTGCTTGTTTTCTGAGGCACCCTATGTCTCGTCGTCAGACCGAAGTTAACTAAATCCCCAGGACCTCTTCTTGCCGGGCAGAAGAGTGGTTTAGGTTCCTCAAGGACCCTGCACGTAGGAAACGCCCTTCTCTCTCTTCTTAACACTCGCAGCATTATCTAACCGCTGACCTGACCTGACTGGCCTCGCCATATAATTCACGCACTCACACGTGGTGATCGTGAGAGGTTGGAGGGCAGACTGCATTTTATCTCACTGGATCGGAATTATTGTTAATGTGACTCTAAGGACATTCAGTCAAGGACGTAAATGGGTTCGCCCTGATCTCGCGGGAAACAGTAGATATGGGCGTGGCCAATAGTGTGGATAATGATTATAAGAAAAATCCAATCATATATTTCAAACATAATAAAATGCCAGTTCAAGAAACCGTAAGGTAGTTCTGCGGTTTAAAAACCAAAGACATATAATCCGTTATACTTGATTTTCCTTTTATACCCATTTTCTTTCGCTATAGGTGCTTTGAACTTAAAAATAATCGAGAGAATCCTTTACGTGAGTAGTATAACCTTTGAGTATATAACCACAATGGTTATATACTCAAAGGTATAACATTATCATCTCAACTATCAGGAACAGCTCAAAGTATCATTTAACATTTTCTGTACTAAAAATTATGACCACGACTATACACATTTCGTTCTAAATGTTCAGCTTCATAAACGAAGTTTATATCCAAAAACCAAAACGCACATTTTCCTGCAATGCATATGAACGTATTTCTGACGCTGATATTATTTATAATTTATTCAATGTGATTAAAATAATATATAAACTACCTTAGGCTTTCACATAAAATACCCCACTTTAGTTTATTTAAATTCTGTCAGGGCTGTAAAAATTCATTGCATAGTTATTTCCAAACATATGATATTTCTCATCTTTATATATGAAAGTTGATGAGCACATCAGTATAAGACGAGTGATAACGTGTTTCTAATCGGAGTGCGAGTCATGATTCTAGATAAGTGTGTTTCATTCAGGTTGGGAGGTATTTATGAACAAATACTGGTAATGAATACCTGTAAATGTTCTTGTTTACTAGTATAGCTACGTAGAACAAGAAAGTGTTTTCCAAGGATCTCCGTCTTTCACAACATTCACTTGAGTGTTAGCTATGTGCGCTCGAGGTATAGGTACTTGTAGCAAAATCTATTTATATCTTCCGGGGAAACATTTATCTTTGACAGTCAGCTTTTGACTTTTACTTGTTTACATATCATGCGCCGTCTTCATTAGCTTTCAACAACTTGCGTCTAAGGAAAAGAGTGTAGAGATTTTAATCAAATCTCCAAAATCTAAAATCTTACTAATTATTGTCATCGCGTTTGGACAATGTTGATTTTACTATCGGTTTGTCTCATTCACCGGTGTACCGGTACATTAGTCTCGTCATAAAGCAGTCAGGAAAGCGGACAGGACTGGAGGCGCCGCGCTGACTGAACACTCCCGAGCCACCGTAGTTTCCCGCGCGGGAGATTTGAATGCGCGTAATTATCTCGAGTCTTGACGTCGTTGCTGTTGTGTTCCATAGAACAGCGGACTAGTACTCGAACTTGTGCCTACAAAACACAACATGTGCACTAATCTAAACACAATACACTCAGTCATTAGAGAACGATTCTCCTTCAGGCTCTCATCTCCTGCAGAACATGCCCCTCTTCCTTGAACATGTCCATGTTATTATTCTCGTGGTCGCGGCTATCACCTCTTAACTCATCCCAGCCCTCCGTCCCCTAGTCGTGTCGGTCGGACGAGCTAATTCACACCCAGTGTTGAATTCAGGCATACCCTGGGGAGGGCACTGCCCTCCCCAGGACTGATCAGTGCCCCCCCCCCAGTCCCACTCAATACCCACTATTATCAGAAAAACAGAAATGTATAAACAATTTATTATTGCATATATATATTCATATTTTTGCTAAGGAGGATGCGGGATTATTTGGAGATAAAAGTAAAAAAATACACATCTATTTTCATATTTTGATTCAGTCAAAAAGTTTAAAACACCGGAATACGTGAGAATGTTATGATTCTTCCACAACTCTTGGAAACTCGCTGAGTAAGGGACGACATTAATCTCTAAGTTAATAATAATTCAAATTACGACTAATTTAATGCATACCTGACAAACGAAAAATCACTGGTGATCTGAGCCTAATTCCAGAATAAATTAGGGTCCCCACAATAATATGGACACCAGAAAACTGAGCTAAAAACCACAGATTTTCCAGAACATCTTACCACCATACATTATAATAGTACTTGGTGTGCGCCCACTCCAATTAGTCGAGTGCCCTCCCCAGGGAAAATGTCTGAATTCAACACTGTTCACACCTTGGAACTTGCCAGCTCGCCGCGCTGCACTCCAACCATGACATTCGCAGAAACACCAACCAATCCCCCACAATCATGTGTTTCCCCGCTACGAACCTAGCCAGGCGCAACTTGACTCTCTCAGGTGTAAGGATAGTGGGGGGGGGGGGGGGGGGGGAGTCCAATAGTAATGTTGTAGGACAATTTGATACTAGGGTTCGCCTTTTTTGATAAGCTTCAGCTATGATTGCTGATAGTCAGAATCGAACTCGTGACCTCTAGAACTTTAACCGTTAGCATCGTCTACAGCGGGTATAGTCAATCGTATCCTCAATAATGTTGGTACTTTTAGTCAAAATTTCGTCCTTGTTGGCTTATACGGTCGGGGCACAGGCCCTAAGCGTGTGGAGCCAAGGGTAAGGGACATGTGTTCGAGTCCGTGCATAGATCGTCTGTAGTCTTCACTAGCATCACCGTGTTTTAGAGACCTAGGCTGGGCCAGGTGACCTGAGGAATGCAGTCATACCTGTTAACTGTGACGTCACACGTCTCTCTGTCATTAGTGCAGCGGAACCATCTTGCACAACTCCCAATAGTAACCGTGTCTGCGAGTGAGCTCTAGCCCGCCACTCAACTCAACCCGTGGTTCAGTTGGAACCAGCAATGAAGATAATAGTAATTAGCAGATACATGTAGCGATCATTATCAACCGCCCGTGGTGGCTTACATGAGGTTTGTTTGGTTTGCTACACGAACTTACACTTTACACTAGTGTAGGCTCAAAATGTCAAAGCGTTTTCGTATTAAGTGTAATGTAAAGTGTAGCCGTTTGGTTTGACTTCGTGTAGTGTAAAGTGTAGAATTTCTACACGAGCTCTAGGAGTCGTGTAGGGTGTAGGTGTAAAAATTTAGGCGCAACATTTGAAGAGAAACAGCTTAAAACATGATGAATGGCACATTCTTTCATTGACAATCCGTTAACTCCTAAAATCAATTATAGTCTATAATTACGTATTAGAAACTGATTCGAAGTATTTTATTTGTGGCACTATGTTTGTGATGAAGGCAATGCGTAGGGTACTCTAACTCAATTAGGATAAGCACTATTGAAGTTTATGTTCCAAATAGCTTTTCATCGTTCAGATAGTACACATTTCTATCATTTTGACTCATTAGTGCCTTCAACAGTACTGTGTTTTATTAGGTTTTAGTAGTTTAACAGTTCCATGTGGGCGAATCTAGTGTAGAGTGTAGCGTAAAAACGTTTGGTAATACTGGGTAAAGTGTAAAGTAATTTGATTTGCAGGCTACACCTACACTACACAAGTCTACACTACACTAGGTAAACCAAACAAACCTATGGTTCGTTCGGGCGCAGTGTATGACTCGAGGGGCGTGGGTTTGAATCCCGCATAAGGCAAAGAGTGTCCTTAATCTTCATAATGTCTCGGATAACACGCACAACGTATACCAACAAAGTACAAACTCATTTACTTAGCAACGTTTTCTAGGACTTTTGTATTGCGCGTCTCCGAATGAGCATTCGTAACATTTTTTTGTATTTATTGAAAGCACGCAAAGAAAAAAGAAGATTTTAATACGATGTTTTTTAAATTGCCGCTTGCATGATGCCAATGGGCAATGGCATGGGCTGTTTTTTGTTTTCTTCAAAATATGAATATAATCTAAGTGTGCATTGCATCATTTCTGGTCCTGAATTTAGTGGTGTTCATCTAGTCTAGTCGGTCCTACGTTCGACCGCTGAAAGTCATTAGCCTGCAAAACCAATTACCACATATTTTAATTTAGAGCTCAAACTAGAAACATGTTCTTTCGTGGAAACCGCACCCTTGCCCCATCGATCAACGTCTTGTCTTGAGATTCACCTGCTAGAACACAGCATGTCTGAGACGGTTGTAAGGAGAGGAATCTGTGTAACAAACATCTCTGAGACGAGGAACAGTTATAGTTGTTGCTCACTTATCCCACAACTTATAAATATGTGATATCAGTTATCCGGTCTCACGGACGCAGGCTGCCGCCAAACACTCGGTAGATCCCATGCTAGCTGCAATAGGTTAGTAGGGGACGAACCAGGAATATATTACTCGATACAACAGTTTTGCTTTAAAATAAGTGAGTCAGAAAGACAAGTCCCTACCTATTTTAGATGAAAACTAGAAATTGTTTGTTTCGAGAAACAGAAAGAGGGGTAGGTTGGGTAGTGCCAATTTTATGTTTTAAATGGAATAATTACACTACAACTTTTTATTTGTCTTTTTAATGGTTGGTAGTCAGAGACTAGACAGAATTTTTACTAATATCAATATCATAATCCTTGGAAAACTGATCTACGAGAAAGTATTGGTTCTCCGGAGTTGATCGATTACGGAAAAGGGGGGGGGGGTTAAGTGGTCAGTCATGATAATCGATCTATATTGTCGGACACGAATAGTTTAAGACTCGTACAACGAGTTTCCTTCAACTATGATTTCCCTTATTAGTATTGTTTTAGAGTGTAATACAGTCTATAGTTTGTGACTACAACCAATAAAGAAGCCAGATAAAAAGCGTTGGTGTGTTATTCTCTCGCCACCGGCGACAATGACACTGTTCACAAGGCGAGCTCGAGAGTGGAGACGACGTAACACATTGCATGTCGCGTCCATGACGACACGAGCGTGTGCTATAAATGCTATCTACCTCGGATTGCGACAATGTTATAACACCTAGGGGTAAAACAAACAAGGTGGCAGCCATCTTATATCTTCTGAAGCAGTTCATTGACTGTTTGCCCGCGTCCTATGACTTCAGCATAATTCACTAAGTTGACCACTGTTCTTGGCACATTCGCAAACATACAACATTGTTTGCATAGTCGCGAGTCTCTCAAATAAACATTACTTTTTGCCACTTAATTTATCTTCTCGTTTTTTTTTCTCGATTTGAATACCAAAGCATGCTATACATAAAACGTGCGATAAGATGCAAAATTCCAACTCTTGACTTTTTAGAAATTTAGGAGAATTTCTAATAAATGTATATGTAAGTATTTTACGAATACTGAGTAAACTATGTGGTCCCAGTTTGTGCCACGGAGAAATATTAAAGATCGTACTTGCGTAGAATGTTGAAAGGAAGAAAGATTTGAATATGTTGAGCAGATGATCCAGGACATGAGATGTTCTATAGCAGAAATGCAGATATTTTCGTAAGAAAGTTGCCCGGGAACAAATCGTGTCTCTCTTCCGGTGAATTCATAACTAGGTAAAGGGGGTGAGGGGGGATGATCGGTAATGCCCACGGGCAGCATTAGCCTTTCCCAGAATTAGCCTTAGTCAGGGTTGCCGATGGCGAGTATCGAAGCGGTGGCCACCCGGCTAATAGTTCTATCGGTTCAGTTCCCTCAGCTTCACACTCTCCCGAATAAAGATGACTTGGCACTTCTGCCTGCACTGAGGCTCATCGAAATAATACGTGACGTCACTAACAATTGTTACGGTGGGTGCATCATGTATATTGTATTGTCTAATTGTAATTTAATTGTAATTGTATGTACCTCGATTACAGACTCGGAAACGGAAATTAAAGACTTTGTGTAGCGCGTAATTAGAACAGGAATTGCTAATTTAGTTTTGCATAGAGAGTCTCTATAGCTTGTAGCTGCAAAGGTCCATTTCGTGATCATGGCCGCACGATATTAGGCCAATAAGATAAATATTTATACGAAGTTTTGGGATCCAATTATAGTTGGTGTTTATATATAAATTATAAATAGGCCTACCTACTTGTATATTTTGTTTTCTACTAATTAACACTTAACATTATTTATTTATTAGTGAAGTAATGGTTGCAGGTGAATACGATTATATCTGAATCAACAGATCTAGAAATGATAGGCTATTAATTTGTATTGCGTTTTTCAAGTATATAGGTTGTGAGTTTTAAGGTAAACATATTATTTATAATTGCCTGAGTAGAAATAATCTTCAATGATTGGCACGTGAAAACTAAATTTAAATCGAGTTTTGGGAAATTGTGTTTCTTTATTTAGACCAATTAAAACATATTGAAACGTATTGCTCGGTAATTACCAGGAAATAAATACCTGCTCCTAAACTAAACGAGGCGTGATATTTACACAAACACCACCCGCCTTACGCAAAGACATGTGTATAGTGTTCTCATGCGTTGTTGCCTTCCTGTTGTTCCTCACAGTTGTCTCTGTTCCAGGGCTCGTCCAGAGAACAAGATCTCTTCTCCTGTCCAAGTGGTGAGTAACACATCGTATTCACAGTGCACAACAAGCACAACTAACATCTAATTAGGCAATATTTATGTATTAATTGTGTTTCCTATCACAAAATGTATCAATGTGCCAGGAGGTTGATAGAAGTGAACACAGCTCCAAACACCCTTGGTGACTGCTAGCCTGATGATAATATCTTTCGATTTGGTAAGTCGGGAAACACTCCCGTAGGTGGAATTGATAATATTGAATACAATTCAGAAAAAAAATATTAACAATTAATTAACTCGGGGAATGTTTCCCGACTAACCAAATCGAGAAATAAACCCTCGCTCATACCTGCGTAAGGTAATGACATTATAAATAATGTTTGTCTGGTCAGTTCAAAGCAACAGATATTCGTTGCAGTACTGTTCGATCCATTTAGATCTATTCAACTTTTAACGTCTCGGTTGGCTAAGGCGCCCACCTGGAATGTGGGAGACTCAGGTTCGAAGCCCGGTCGGGATGGATTTTTCAACTTCTGCATTGTATTAAATACTGATAATAATAGGCATGAAAAAACATAATTAATATATAATATAACAAATCAAAACTCATAGCTCAATAATTGGCAAAAGCAGCTGTGATTCTGGGTTCGATTCTTGGCTGGGGCAAATTTAAATGACAATTTCTAGCACACTGCAACAAATAAAACGGTGTGTACAAAGAATGAACAATTAGTTGGCAACGGGTCTGCTGCAGTGAGGTGATGAAAGTGGCATCCATCCGTCCCGTCAGACTAATGAACGTAGCCACCCACCGTAGCAATCTGGCCGTCATTGCAAATCTGCCTAATTACTTCGCTTCCTTCCCGATATGTCTAATTATGATTTACAGCAATCCTAATTATTACACAATACTCTTATTGTTTCGTCTGTCATTCACAGCACAGGAAGCTTGCGTAGGTCAGAGCGTTCCAAGGGAATGAGCGGTTTGTTTTGACACTTGCGGGTGGCTAGAGACATTAGCAGGTACCGTAGCTCGCATTAGAGTAATGTCTATGCAGATGTGAGACGCCATTATGATGTCTTAACACACCCAACCCGACAGATAGATTCGGTGATAATGTTGGTGATTATGAAAGGAACCTCACCAGTATATTTAAAGCCATATCTCTGAGCAACGATTTCATCAAGACGACGTTAATCTGTGTACGTTTTGAAATGTTTGTTAAAGTTCAACACATTTCTGCACACGTTGTTAGTGTCTTAACCAGCGTGGGAATTTTACGTTGTGATTTCGTATCTTGAACACGTTTTTAAATGTAATTTCGGGAATAAGCTGTGTTAGATGTTTACACACAGAATTAAAAATAGATTTTAAATATATTTTATTTGAGTGTAATCCAACAACACCTCGCATAGTGTGATATTTTCCCTTCCATGGTCAAACGTAGTAATCCATGGCCGAACTACAATATTTTTATTTTTGCATTTCAGACTTCTAAAGAGCGAAAATGATTGTAGATATTGTAAAGTCTAAACTATATTTTATCTCCCACTCTTGGTTTACCTCTACAGTTCGGGTGTCTTCAGTCTTGAGCGGGAGAGGTTCTTGGGCAGGCAACCTCCTCGCTCGAATGGAGGGTCCGTGGCTTGTTCGCCGCTCTCGACTCTCCAGGTGTAGGCAACGTGTTTTACTCTTGCCCCTGTCATCACAAACCATTCACTCGTGCATCTAGATAAGCCTCGTTGCTTATTCGAGACCCACTAAAAAGAAGCATCTTTTTGATCGAAGTCAAACCAATCATTGCCTTGGGGTCTTCATTTTCAAATTTCACGATCGTAATCAGAAAAAATGATTGGCAGAATAGCATAGACTCATCCTAAGAAAGTGGCTCAGGCTGGATAATGCGTGTGTGAGTAGGGATAACTCTGCAGTCAGCATGACATTTGAGGGATCGAGAAGAAAGTGTGCAGGCCTGGTAGGTGTGGCCGCGCGCAAGAAGCTCACTCACTGACACAGATTCAAGAAGAATGGAGGCTTTGTCGGAGAACATCGGCGGCAATGTTTGCACCTAGCATAACCGACACTGAGGCAGATTCCGGGGATTTAGCTCTCGTGGGTTCCAGACTAGGCCTATCATAAATTACTAGAACTAGCTAAAATTGGAGTATTTTCTCTTTGGGGTCTCATCATAACTTCAAAATTGACATTAATCTAGAAATTTAAAAAATGTTTGTAGAAATTGACATTTAGAAAATGATTGCAACACTGTGAGAAGGAATCGACACAAACGATCCAAGACATTCTCGAAATTTACCGATTTAATTATAATTCAAGTAATTTATAAATTGTAATCCTCATATTTAGTTTATCCGTCGCATTTTGTAATACTCGCATGAATATAAATCCATTTGTATGTCTTTTAACGCGGGCAATTGGAGCAATCTACAATAAACTTCAGAGTTTAATTTACAAAATAATTCTAATTACGAAATTAAATATTTACGTATAGTACACGTAGCAAAAGTGAACGAATTCTGAAGTGGTCTCTGTAAACTCAGTGACATCACAGTTGAAAACGAGTAATTAAAAGTAAAACTGAATTTTCTAATTATTATTTACAACATTATATCAACTCTTCAGCGTAACTTTCTAGAATAGAAGCAAGTTATGAAATTGTTAATTTTCAATTGTTTACATCATTTATCCGTCGGACGCTGAGAACACTTTCTTCCATGCTCACACTAGTTACTTGAAATGTACGTAATTATTTACAATGTGTTATTAACTACTCTCATGTCGTATTGGCGACTGTATAATGTTAACGGTGTATGTATTATGTGCATTTTAAAGTAACTTTTGAAGGAACTAAGATACATTTAAATACTATTTTAAAAATGGTAGTTTTTAAGAGCTTTCAAAGTCTAAAGGATTAATAGAAACATATATGCATCCATTACTGCCACACTGCTCCATGCAAACAATGCGCGTGGAATACATAAAGAGCCAAGGCGAATGCCATGTCACTACGGATTAATATATAATATAATAATTAGCCTCATAAATAATTACCACCTCAAGCGAAACCCATGTATTAAAGTAATTCTCACAATCTCTGAGAACTGAAAACGAAAGCTTGCCGCCTTAGACAAATTCGTAGGTGAATTGAGGCGGGTTTCACAATTACCTCGAGCGAGGTGTAGAGTGTAAGAGCATTGTCATCTTCTGGCGAGGCGCGGGCCTAAGATTCGCGCGCTCTGGGGAACAAGAAAGTGCACATCCAGAAATTATACTTTCAAGGATTTACATGTTCGTGGAATTAAATTTTCTGGAGTTTGGGTACACTTACGGCTATTAGGCGTTCAGTTTCTTTCGATCGATTACAGTTTAAAGTTTCTTTATTACAAACTCTGTTGATACAGATTAGCTCAGTAACCGCGAACTTTATGTTGTGAAAAATGTATGCTCACGGTTTTACAAACTCCAGTATTTACTTTACTCTATTCTCTTGCTTCGTAGCCATATACCCCGTCTGGGCCCGGGGCAGAATAGGCCCAGAGCATGGCTCTGCTAATCGTAAAAGGCGATTCAAGAGAAAAAGTCCACCTCGCAAACATCAGCTATAAGAGCGGAGTATCTTACTCCCCAAACTAGAGGCGAGCTCTGGCAATCGTCGTCGGGGACCTTGCCCCCTTCCCTTGATGACCCTCCGGCGACGATGACAATGACAAAGACGATGACGACCGCGACGTGAGAAACCCCTCTTCCTCCCCTTACCCGTGGCTGGTTCTGACCAGCATGGGCTCCTCCTCCCCACCCCCCCTAGGCTAGAGTGGTGCATTATGACCTAACGGTTAACGCGTCCTAAATCCAAATAAACCAAAAAAAACATAAATCTATTGTTGTGAAGCTTCTTAAATTTCAGATGCAATATAGGCCTAATATATTTTATTAGCTCAAATAAATTTCGCTCTTTTTTAAGAAATGGGCCGCTCGTTTACTTTTCATTAGTTCACACTTTGCATTTCAATACGAGTCATAGCGACCGTTACCATTCGCGTCAAGCAGTGAACATTCTCGCCCACATACAAAACAAATTGGCAGCATGCTTGAAGGCTGTTAAATAATACGAATGACTGAGCTATCTACGATTTTAAAACCACGAGGTAAATAACCATATCGGTTAGACGTATTAAACTGACTAGAATAATAGATAATGAATAATAATTATAATTACATATGAAATAAATGAGTTCGAATCTAATGTTTACAGTTACGAGTTGTGGTTACAAGTTCAATGATAATGATAACGGTGAAGTTCGCGGTTTGTATTCATCATATTTTAACAGTCTCGAGAGATAACACAATAGCCCAAAACATGATAAACAAAAGTTATTCTAAGTGTTGAACAATGCGGCGTCACAGTATCTGCGTGATGCAACCGATAATGAGCTACGGTTATGTAGTCACAATTAAGTAATTGTATTAATTAGGGAAAATCATCTTCTAATTTACTTTCTCGGTGGTTAATCACATCGTAAACCATGGCATTGATCGAAGGTAAAAGTGTTGACGAAAGCTATATATCCAACTCGTAATTGTCAGACCTCGTAGCTCACTCGTCACAAGGAAGACTCGAACTCGGGACGTCGTCGGTTTGACTCCGTTCTCCAGCAATCCAAATTAAGATTCCTCCAAGGGTCTCCTCTGTCGAAAGACATTTGCCCTTTGGCATTTCTAAATTAAATAAAATAATCAGTCGGTGAACCCTCGACGGTCTTCTTCAGGGGGCTAAGGGCACGTGGTTTCTATAATTACAAATTAGGGAATCAGCAATGAAACTTTTTTATGTTTTCTTTTCATCCACAGGAAGAATGGGTTGGGGTAGAAATTGTAGTCTGTTACAGCCTCGTATATTACTTTTTTTATATAAACGATGGCATTTCAAGTAAAGAAGAAAAATCTGGAAAAGATGTGTGTGGACCCCTAAATTAATCATACCTTACCTGGTTCGTCATCAGAAAAAGGAAAAGTTTCCCCAGGGTTGAGGCTATTTCATGCACCCAATCTACATCTATATCTGAGCGACCATGCAGATGTTGTGGCCACGAGGCGACGAGAGCCTCACACGAAGACCAGACATTTAGATCTCCGAGTCCTTGGCCTCGTTGCCAATCCTCTTGTGTGTGTGTGTTGGGACCACGAGCTGTCAAACAAGTGCACACAACTCTTTCTTTGCTCGGCTAGGTATGCGACTGTCGCTCGCTCATCCGACAACGTCCTCGTACTGATGGGAACTGATTCTGTCGCCAGTGTCTTGGCTCACATCCTTGGCATTTACCTACGACCTTGCAAGCAATGGCATGTGCAATAAAGATGGGTTTTCATGAGCGCCGGCAGGGCTGCCATCATTTTAATAGGGCAATAATTTGATAAATAATGACTTAATCACCATTTTAACAATGATCATTTTTCGTGGATCTTCGGTCTGTACCAATTGAGATGCTTTAGGTGATTAATGGACTTAAATTGTATTGTTTTGATAAGACCCGCCATATTCGACGCCCTTTTTGTCTGGCACTTTGTATTTACTCAAGACATGTTAGGTGGGTCACTTCGTTTCTTTTATATCAGAGGGACATTTTCTTCGTCATAACTATGAAGTGGACAGTTGGCAGTCATTGGGTGTGTAGGCTACTGGCCGTGATTTTAAGACACCGAGGGTACCGTATAGCAGAGCGTGGGTACATATCCCAGTTGCGTGGGTTTGTGTATCAGCCTTGGTCAACGGTTGGCTTCGTCCTTGGTTGTAAGAATCTCCAGGTGACCGGTGTCGAATAGACGACATTCCGCACTGCAAGTCTCGCGTGCAACAACGCTCTTATATCGCCCGGACGGGAATTAAAAGAAGTGGATCGATCTACTTTAAAAATAATGTAAATTGGGTTCAGGGTTGCCTTCTAGTTTATGCATGATATTTCAAGTATAGTCAACAATACAGGAATTTTGTATCGTTCTGGTCACAGGTTTGCGGTTGCTGTGATCAAATTCAAATGAACAGTAGCTTATTTTTTAATGGTGGGGACTCCATGAACGATAGCCTGTGTATGAGTCAGCACTACGAGGTGAAAAAATGGTATTTTGTGTATGTTCTGACGCACCGAACGCATGCATACAAGTATATCCAGGGGTGGGGATCCCTACTCCGCCGCCATGACAGTTGTCACCCGGGTGGATTCCCCGCGCCCCGTCGCGTCGAGCGGGGCAGTCAGCCAGTCAGGCTCACCTCGTGTATAATTACGTGATACTGATGGGAACAGGTTCCCGTTGACTTCCGCTTTCGCCTTCTTTCCGTCTTGCGCCTCGGAGCTAACGGGCTGGGCTCGCACCCAAGACCAAGTCACCTGTGCGGTGGCTGCCTACCTGATCGACATATTGACGGGCGCGTCACGCGGGGGTCAATTCATTGAGTATGGTCAAACTGCCGAACCGACCGCCGTAATGACATTTTCTTCGCGTTTTTTGGTGTGAGTTAAAGTACCTTTTTTTCATTCTATTGAGTTTTGTTAGATTAATTTTTAGGTTTGACTTGGCTTTGCAATTGATAACATTCTGCAGAGATTATTCATTCCGAACAATTAAGAGCGTTCACCACCCCTTTTTTAGGCAATTTTCTGTTTGCTCGGCTGAATGACATCACAGTTGTTAGAAATTTTGAACATATCAAGAAAGTGGAAATAAAGGTTTCTATAGTAACACATTCCTAAAATTTGTTTTGAAATAATTTATAAAAAATAAATTAGATTTCACGAATTTCAATTTTGTTAAAATGTCCAAAATTGAGAATATTCGTGAATTTTTTCTGGCGGATCAAGTCAAAATTTTGAAATCTATGACTGTTGGAACGTCCATGTATGCTTTATTGACAAGTTTGCAAAATTGTATATACGTAGGATGCTTTTTGGCCGAGCAAACCGCTATTTACTAACTATCAAAAGGGTGGTGAACCCTCTTAATATTCAGCGTGGGCAGTCGTAGCAAAGTTAAACTTCTATACTATAACTATGCTTCTCTTTAAACACAAGTTAATTTAATTTTCAAAATTTTTTTAAAGCAAGCATTCACTCTTCCGAAATTGATAATTGTAATTTGTTTTGATTTATATTCAGTTGTTGCACAGTATACGTGTGCACCTTGCTCAACTCATTTATGGACCTTTATGGCACACCGGCCGCGATGATAAGCCCCCCCCCCTCTCTCTCTCTCTCTCTCTCTCTCTCTCTCTCTCTCTCTCTCTCACACACACACACACTCTCTCACACACACCGGAAGACACCTTGTTCAGGGTTGGGTGCGTCCGGATTACATTACACCTGATATTGTATATTGTAAATGAGTTCGTCCATTCGGTTTCCGCTCGTGAGATCTCGTGTTCTCTCGGTTCTCAACAAGACTCGTTGCTCAAGTAAGTGTGCTTAGCTCGGGTGAAGTAATGTTGAGTTATGTCAGACAGACAGGGCTAGAAGTTGCGTCACTCCAAAGAATGTTTAACCTTTTGGTTTGTGCGTGGCGACTGCGACTGCGGGCTAGCATTGACATTGCGAAACGCTTCCTTCCACACCTTAAAGACGGGTGTGTAAGCTGGCGTGAAGGTGTTAATTTAGCTCTTCTTCTAATAGTACACGATTCTATGTGACAACAAATATGACAAAAAATAAGCAATTCTTACTATGCGCCCCAGAAGTCAATCAAGTAAACCTGTCTATAAAAGGGAACTGTCATATATTGAGATCTACTTGAAACAAAATGCCAAAAATTGGAACGTTATGTCCATACACAAAAAAAAATATTTCTCCTAGCAAATTTGAAATCACACTGGCGTAAGAACTCATCTTTGGCACAACAAAACAAAATAAAATGCCTAATTGCGAAGGATATTTGCACTGTTCGACGTATTATATTATAACAGTCTCTCCCAGAACGTTATTAGTTTGTGATGCAACTCTTCCAGTGTATGTCTGATTCGATATTGAAGTTCTCACATTTAGAAATTTAGTATTTTCCGAACAATTAATAATAAATAACCTTTATTGGTCTCTGCAGCCAGCGCTGTTGCCTTGCGCACAGAATAACAACCAATTGATAAAAATAATACCGTTGAGTGACTAATATATTAGTCACTCAACGATAATACATTGAAATTAAAAATTTACATTTAAAATATAACCTACTTCCTACTTACTATATAAGTGGTTTCTAAAAATACGAATGGACCATCGCAGAACACATACAACAATCTCATCCCTCAAACTACTTGTAATACAAAATTTTTTCCTAAAAGTTTAAAAAAATAATGGAATTGTCCCCCTTGCTCCTATCATTAGCCCTGTTACACTTATTGTGTTTAAATCATAATGGTCTTTGTAATAGTTCACAGTCGGTTCATAGATGCCTCTTTTCTCGAGATCCACTTCCTCTGCTTGTCCCTTGTGGTCTTCAAATCTCACTGTTGGGTCAAAAATGAAGCCTTCTTTTTTTTCATTTTTTTGTAATCACAAAGTGTTACTAGATATTTAAAATACTGATTGAAAAGCATCTTAAGCATGATCCGCATCCATGGACCACACTGACAGTGTTGCAGTCTGGTTATGTGTTCACTAGAAAGAAATAAAGTAATGCAACTAGACCAGCACATATATTCACCCGTGCATGCTATGCTGCAGATTGCTTCATTAAAGAAACCGATTATTCACATCTCGAGTAGGGCTTACTAAACTCGAGGCTGCAAGTCCAGTACTTAGTGTTTGAAACATTGCTTGTTACGCTGATTTATAATGTTACACGCCATTGACTATGCCTTGAATTCACAATCACGCCAGAGCCGGGAGAATATCATTCATTGGATTAACATAATCTTAACTGACATAACATAACCACGGATTTCTCACGGGCACAACTATCTTGTTTATTATTTACATATCAAATTTAAATATTTAGGTGAGTATAACGAGAAATAGTAGCGAGGTATTGCATGCTAAGTTGAAACAATAGGGCTGTATTGAAATTGTACGACGAGCAGAAATTACCAGAGTCGTAATCATAGTCAGTTGTTTGAAAGTCTGAGTTATTGTTTGCGTTTAGTCGTGTTAACGGAAACACGTTTCCCTTGTTGTTACTCAAATCAGTAGGTAAACTTCAAACAAACGAATGCTTTTAAATGAGTATATTTTGTCTGGTCTGTCGTGCGCGTAAAGGACCTCGAGAAGCACTAATTGTCACCATCACTTAGCACGGTAATGTAGGTGTTGTCACCTTAGACACCGCTAATGTGTCTGGCTTGACACCGTGACCCACAACCACGCGGCCCGTGTCATCTGCATTACTAGGACTAGGACCCGCCCAGAACAAACAATCTGTACACACACGCTAGCAGCTAGGAGCTATGTCACCTCCAGGGACCGTCCACAAAATATATTCTACAATAATATGTCGTACTATTCTTCTGAACAGCTGTCTACACTCTACAAACATTATCAACTTTCTTTTTAAAGATTCCAGCAAGCAACGATTTTCTAACCCATCTTCATTTCCTATCTTTCCCAAGAATGAATGAATGAATGAATGAATGAATGCAATTATTCCTCAACAAATCGACTATTAGTTTCTCCTACTGTGACGTTGCTAATCTAAAGTTTCAACTGGTGTAAGTAACTAACAACTTCGCCGCTCCAAGATTTCAGAATCTCAAAGTCAAACCAAGACAGAGGTCACACATTCAATCACAACTTTTCACGATATCCCACAAAAACGTAGTTTATAAGAAAAAGTAGAACGGATATTTGGGTTTAGCAACAGACTACATAAATTGTGTTGTTAATGTAATAGTCCTCGCATTCTCTCCGTGGCCTTAGTTGTTGGGTGCTGTTGGGTGCTGCTCTCGAGGAACGAAGGTGCTGGAAACTGCAGCACCGGAAACAAAGAAACCACATTACAGCCATTTACTTGTCAATTGTAGAGTAGAGTAAATTAAAAGTGCTATAGACAAGGAATGTCGACCGACTAGTCCAATGATAGACCAAGTGAACCAAGGTTAGAAAACTAGAAAGTAAATTGTGAACTTCTTGGGCGCAATTCAAGCGTGACTCACGATCTTCTGGCTTGGTACTATGCCATGGTGTTCTGTTAGCAGCGCAGCTGGCTGCTCTGGTGGAGATGTAGATGGGAGAGACTGGTCAAGTCCACGCACTGTCATACATGTTGTGTAGGCATGCATACACAATACATAGCGGCGATATAATACAATGAACATGGCGGATCAGTTGGAGAGATTTGCCTATAAATACGAATTGTCAGCTCGAATGCAACATAGGCTACTGGTGGTGGTGTAGATTACCTTCCCTTTTAGAAGCAAATGCTTGTAATGTTTGGTCATGACGTTAAACTGTCCTACTTTTGTTTCTAGCTTACATTGCGATCAAACTTTTGTTAAAGTGTACATTCTCAGTCCAAGTATCAAGTTGTACAGTGTACAACTTATTGAACAATCTATTATAGCTTAACCTTTTAACCCAAACAGAAGCAAAAGTAATTGTACTACTAAATTTGTCGAATAAATAAATAGTATAAAATGATATAAAATACGTTTAAGGAATGTTTTTTTTTTTATCTTATTGATGTATGGAATACATCATCATTTATCAAAGAGGTTGTTCGATAATTTGTTTTGGAAAGTTTGTTTGATCACGATCTGAATGTTTGGATGAGTCGCAACTTTGATTTTCAGACCAGACCACCCATATACTTTCGGTCGCCAATGATATAGCGTTTATTAGATTATTACTTTCTTACGCCAGCACGCTTTTTATAATTTGTGTATATGTATATTGTGTACCATTCAATTTGCATGACACGGCACCGAGTATGACAATGCATAATTTATAATTAAGGCATCGATCAATGTACTATACTTGGCCCTGTGTAATGTGGGTTATTGGTAAAGATCTCAAAAATATAAATTCATTTGTAAGGACGACCTTTAAAAATCGAAACACACATGACTGCTCATGCAAACATCTAAAAAGTGACGCATGCCTTCTCAATGTGCCAATAATGCTGTGCGAGTGCTAACGGTAATATCGTACTGACGGAAGTTTTTCTTGTGGATGAGATGAAGCGTTGTAGTTGTAGTCACCGTGAAGTGATAGGTAAACGACGAGGAGTGGCTATATTATTATAAGACAGATCGTCCTTGTGTGTGTCCCCTCGCCCACAAGTAAGATCTGCATTCCTGTTTGTGATTCAACGAGAACCCGTTACCCCGGCTTGCCTTCCTTGCACGTACGTGTTATAAGCAAACACGTCAAGCGAAACAAGAGATGTAATATACTTACAGATGAAAGTATTGATTATCTTGAATCATACAATCTAATTCCGATCGAGACTCGATCCCGGATCTCCCACTTGCCTCGCATGGGTTCGATTCCCGGGGCTGGAGTGTGTAATCATCACTTGTATACACTTCACATGTTCATTTACCGGTATTTTAAACAGAAGCTCAGCTCATAATTCAGTGAAATGGTTTTTCGAAAATATCATAAAATATACCGTAGTAATGTTGGAATTTGGAAATTGTCTTCACAACGGCCTGTCAATTTAAAAAAAAAAAAATTAATGTGAACATTTTATTTGCAGCAAGGCAAATAATAATGGAGGTATGATATTGCTTTCAACTAAAGATTTAACACTACAAGCTGAGGAGAGGCATTTTTTAATCCTCGTATGTTTAACATGGAGACCCAAACGCACGTATCAGCAACGAGCCTCGCTTGTCTTTGCGCTGTGCAGCCGCCGTGTGCTCATTCAGCGCTGATACCTTATTGTTTCTGCTTCGTAAGATCACCGTTAGGATAAGACTTTACATGAAGCTCTCCCACGTACACTTCTAACGAGGTTTCTTGCTCGCAGACGTCATAAAGCTTACAATACAATGTTCAACGTAATGATGTTTACACACAAATACTTGTTTTTCTCCAACTTTTTGTAAAAGTTTAGCGGACCTAGGTTAACAGATTGGTTTAAAACGCGGATATTTGATATTTTTACTTACGATCTAGATGGACAATTCACACACAGATAATATATCGATTAGGTAAAATTAGTGTTGCTTTGCACCCGTGAGTTGCGATACTACTCCATCTTGTTCCGGCTCGCCTCGTGGTGTAACGTTAGCGTTCCAGCGTCTTGCACTGGGTGTGTCAAGGATTCTCTAATAGCCGAATGTCAACACAGAGTATAACAATGCCCAGAGTTGTCAAACTAAGTGGTGCGGGTGAAGATCATCAGTGGCCTTGCTGTGGCGGAGATTTCACACCATTGCGAGAGTCTGTTATAAGGGCGTTCCCATTGGGTGTGTGATCGTTCTTCTCACGACAAGCTTCTTAGCCTGCTATTCACAGAGTTTGTGATACCGTAGGCAAGAAAAACAATCAATGCCATTATTATATGGATTCTACAAAAGTCGGTTAGACCGAAATCCTATTACCCAAGTTATTGCTGTGCTACTCTATTAATTTTGGTTTCGGTCCTATCTCTTGCATAATGTAAATTTTGTGAAGGTAAATGATATTGTTTGTCAAGTTTATAAGTTCTTTCTGAAACTTAGTAATGTCTTGAATACATATTTATAAAGTTTGTACGATCGGAATAAAAATCTTGCCGATTAAATTGTAAAACATTGTCTAATATAAATAATAAATAAATTCGTATGAGAAGTGATTTTCAGTCGGGTCTTTCATTAAAAGCAGGCTTAGCCAACCATGTCCGTACGTAATTTATTCCCAAACATATTTTATTAATTCATATATTCAGTTATTTAGCATAAAAAGATGACGACCTAGGTTTCGCACGATTTGGTAGTGCACGATTATTTTCAAGGTGACACATTTAACAATCGGTACCTTGCAATATATAGCGTGCTCACTGGAGACGAGGCTCGTTCGGCGGAATGTTCCCACATATGTCTGGCAAACGAAAAAATGTATCATAACATTCACATTCCTAAGTATTTAAAAGTAAATATCAATTTTATTACATACTCACTTTTGGTGGAAAGTATGTAGTAAAAATATGTTGGATAGCAATAAAATTGTTTGTGTGCCGCCTTTCTATCAACCTAAAACAATAACGACAGTTTTTTTTAACGAATATATTAAAAATGTGACTGTAAAAGCCTTGAACAGGTGACTTTATCACCTTGGATGTGCAGCGTGGGCGTCAGACCAGCCGCTAATAATCCTGAATGCACTACTGTTACAAGGAACAGTTAGGCGTTCAGAGCTCCCGTGACCATTCTGTTAGGTATGTAGGCGGACCAGTTCGGACCTGTGGGCTTATCGCTACTTGCTTGGCTAGGCTTACTGTTGACACTCCCGTATTGTCAACAGCCTTGTGTGCTATTCTCAGCTTTCCAATATTACCTCGTGTCCAGTGTTAGTGGTTAGTTATTTGTCTTGGATTTACGTCTGGTTTCACATCTCACCTCAAGTAGGCTGAGGACGCGAGCCGTCCAAGCAAGTAATTGAAAACGTGGACATTGTTCAAGTAAAGTCCATTGCAACACACGAAGTTTGCAGGAAATGTAAACACTGAGATTCTGTAAGAATGTCATGCCATAAAAGTTGTTCAACAATCCTTTGGTTGATATTCCGACTAAAAAAAGTATTACTTAAAGTCAATTCGAGTGTGGACTTAACTACAACAATGTATGGACACAAATGTTTAGCCTACTTTTGTTATTAGCAAAGTAAAAATACTGTACTCTTTTGGTCTTACTAGGCTAAGGCTATACACGTTTTAACAATCACAATTTTCTTTTAGTTTCAAGTTCAAGGTTTATTTTCGCCATATTATAGTTTTTTAACCTTATAAATTGCGGATTTCGGCAAGTGTTGTTACTTGTTAGGACGTTTATATCCAGGTCATGCTTTGTTAGTAGGCCTAAACTTAATCTACCGCGTACACGCCAAAAAAGCATGCGAATTCATGTCTGTTTCTTATACAGTAGATCACGAGTAAGATTCCCGTTTAAAGGTCATGAAGGGTATTTATTTCTAGGTTTAGTAGGTAACCTTGTGTTGTAGCACGTAGTCTGTATAGTATGCTAATTATTATCAGTGATTGTAGTCAACATCGCAACTAGACGTAGACCTATTTAGTATTGTTGTCCTTACTGTTAAATTTGGTTATTTAATTGTGCAGCAGTTAATACATAATCTAGGGCTACGTATAATTACTTTAGTTAGCCTATTGCAAGGAGGAGTGATTATACTTTATCATAGATAATATCATAAATATAATAGTGTGAATGATTTAACAAATATCAAGCGCCCAATAATTAAATGTAAACAGAATCTTGATCGGCTTGAGAATCGTTGCTTGACCCGAGATTTAAGTTAAGATTTTGTGTCTGCGTTGTCAGCCCACAAGACCCAACAAGTCAGTCAGTCAGTCAGTAAATCAAGTCAATCAGTCCGTCAGCCCAGCCGACCGTGTAGTTCCACCAACTCGGTTCTGTTACAGATAATATTCTCCTGTGGTTTAGCCTTTGGTCAACCAGAAAGTTCCTTAGCCCGGCCAACAAAAGCACCGCCTGTGCGATTGTGCGACGAACTATGGCTCTAGCAGGCGGTGGAACCTTGACCCCTCAGTTGGCCTCCGTTTGACCCCCCTCAAACACAGCGGCGTGGCACGCTATACACGTGCGTCACTGTACGTGAGGGGGGTCCCAAGTAGATGGCTTGAAGACTTAGCAAATTTGAGCTTTCCATGAGCTGGAGAATTGTTTCAGTTCCTAGTTTGAGGAAGTCGACCCTTAGGGTTACGATTATCGAGCACATTAGGTTACAGGTTAAAAAGTACAGCAAGTGTGTTCGCAACCACACAAAACATGGCCCATGGACTAAACGAGCACTTACCCTGACGACTGCAGCGAGTTTCAACTCTGCGTTTCGTCATATTGGGGTTGGGACTCGTCGTGCAGATAGAGGGAGGGCACATAGACGAAATCACTGACCATACAAGACAACTAACTTACTGACTCTGAAGAAGTAAGGGCCAGCTGAAAGCTAATCTAGATGCGTGTTGACATAATGGCGAGGTTACTTCACACGATGTGAATAATCTCGCAGAAGGTTGTGGAAACAGGAAAGATGGAAAAAAAAGTCACACTTCGAGCGCAACCAGTTATGGGGCTTCCCTCCATGTTATAGTATTTATCTCTAGTACACTCCGACGTTGCTCGTTCATTACTGTCAGAGAGATTGGAAGGAATATACAAAGTGATGATATGACCACTGTGTCTTCCGGGAGGTGCCTCTCCATGGAAGCGGGTAAGACCAATAGTTTGTATTTAGTGTTGCCGCATACACTACGTATTTTTTCAACACGAGGCAAAACAAAACGAAGTGATCAGAGTGAAGACTGAGAACACGCGTTTCTAGTGAGTGGTAGGGTGGATGTCTGATGATATGTGGGGGTGGAAAAGAACGAGTTGATGTGTTGGGGGTATACTAGACAAGAGTACCTGCCTACACTATAAGTACGACTCTAACTCATAAATTGCTTCTCCAAAGACAAGGTGGCCATGTTTACACACTGAATACAAGCAAATCAAGTGTCGGAGTAGGAAGCTTGAGCGAGAACAGTCAGTGACCAGATGGTGACCAAGGGTGAGAACGAAGAGGTTCCAGCACCGCCCGGGGCGACCAAACAACAGTCCCGTAATCATCACTGGCCTTGGAGAAGGAGAGGAGACGCTTTGGCGAGTTGCCATTCATTCCATCGATCTGGAATGTGACGGTTTCCGTTAGAGCTTGGCTCGGCTCTTGCTAATATTATTTAATAACTTCGATTAGAGATGCTGCGAAGGTTGCCAATTACTTTCGGATCAACGAAAACCTGCTCGCAATTTCATATTTGTACACAGTTCTTCGCACAATTATTTGTTTATTTAGCAGAGTTGCATTATTCAGATCATTATAACTTGCAACCAAGAGAATAAATGAGCGTACCATCATCCCTCCCTGTTCCTGGACCTCAAACAAGATGTGCGTACCTCGAACAACACCTTCATGATCATGAAGCAGCAATCATGAAAGAACTAATGTAAGGTGCATAATATGTTGAAACTTTATGATGTCGTTCGGAGTTGAACGTGATGGTGGCATGAGTTTTAGTACCGGTACTTGAAAGTGTTTTCAAGATGTGCTCGAGGCCTATCTTGCTCGCAAGCTGCAATCCACACAAAGCACCTCAAAACTGTAATATTCACTACGTCTGAATTCAACCATAACGAGCTAACATTATTATTTTATGGTCATATTTCTAGGCAAAGACACAAGTGGGCATAACGGATTTAAATCAACACAAAAGAGAAATGCTCAAGCTGATTGTCCTTAATTATACAGTATTCGGATTAATGACATGTTTAAGGTTTACCACGTGTCATTATCTCGTTAGTTAATTAGGATCGTCCGTGTTACACTTACTCATCTCATGTCCAGCTCAACAGCGGCGCAGGAAGTCGAAATGCTAAGTGATATAATACCAGTCTTAGTTGTAACATTATTTTGATTTCACATATTTTGCAATCTGCATTTTTAATATTAGAGCTTATCTAAGATTATTTTTCTTATTATTATTATCTTATTCTAAAATTAGTAGCAATTCATAGTGGAACATTTGATTTGATTTATAGTGGAAACGTGTAGGCAAAGCATTTATATTTTACTATTTAATAAGAGTGTTGCATATTGTCTGGAAATCAGCTTTTATGACAGTAATTTATACATTGTGAATAAATAAATAAGTAAATTCAATCAACACATTTCCTTTTTATAAACTTGGCATTTTAAATTTGTGTATTGCAATCTCAGGCCAAGGGTGGAATAGTAATCATCTGTAATTAGTGGAGTTTTACGTTTACAACACCTGTTTGTACGGTCGTTATTGAACAAAGTGACCAGAGCACTAAACAAGACTTTCAGTGCCCCAGGACAATCACGGGAGAGGGTAAGAGACGTGGTTCAGCAAGGTGATATGCACACTGCAGAGTACTTATCCGTGGCAAGGAATCAGGCCCCCGAAGTCGCAAAGTCCTGACAGGGCGCACTTTTATCGCTCATCGCGAGACGCGACTCTAGTGGTTGAAACACATCGAGGTGCTCAGTTGTGCCTAAAACTAAAAGCCTTATGAGACATTCCATTCCTGACATTTCGATAATAATTGTCATGAATATCTCCCACGCCCATTTGATTGGTGCAGTCCTGGGGTATGTGAGTGTCACTCATCAAACAACCAACTCCAGGTTCTAGTGCATTTGTTGACTGAGCCCACATTGATTGATGCAGTCCTAGGGCGGACCCTAACCATAAACTCATAACCAACAACAAAGTCATGTCGTTGATTTGATCATTATACATTTACAATGTCATGTCCCTGTCATAAACATTTTCAAGTACACGCTTTTGAGATGAATGTTTTTTAATGCAGGTGTCAAGGGCAGTAGACATAAGCACACCGTCCTAATTAATACACAATGATGATAATTTTACCACCTGGTTCACTCATTTGTATTATTTAGCATATAGTGTATTATTGTACACTGGAAGATAGCCAGGGGGTGTACCGTAGAGTGGAGTTTTACAGTCATTAGGGTAATTGGAGTTAATTATCTGTCTGGAATAATTTCTTCATAGAGTTGTCAATCCACGTGTTTTCGGTGATTATGTACGTCCAGTGTCAATTGTCTTATTTCATATCGAGACAAGATAGAAAGAGAGAAGGAATGACAACCGGAAGGGCATAAGTGCAACGTGCGAGGTTCGTGATCTGGTCGGTGGCTTGGCTTGACAACAGTTCAAGAGGGACCAGCTTGAGTGTGGGGTCTGTCAGGGAGCGTGTGCTAGAACCAAGAAGGGTGATCGCGAGGACCGCTAGGCTAGGCGTATCAAGCAGCTCTGGAGGTGGCGTCCCCTGTTTCTCGGGTTGCCCACGGTGATGCTGTTATTCTCATTCTCATTACGTCAGCTGGCTAGTCACGTGTCTCATGATACATCTCGGGTTGTATCTTTCTTTTGAGTTTCTCTAAGTATGAATACATCTTGACTTGCTCAATTAGGTTCCCGATAACATCCTCTCTGGCTTGATCAAAATCTCGTCATCTATAATGTTTGGTAGGGTTTGAAGGGACATCTGCACTCCAGCTGATCAACCTCTGTACTTCAGGTGTAATGTGATATATGTGAGAGTGTAACGGCATGCATACGTCGCCTTAGAAGCGTCGGGAGAGGGGGGGGGGGGGCACAAGATGGATCAGTATATCATCAACAATACGTAATGTTGTCTTTGACGCACGTTTCCCGCAAAGAATGTACTGACCTTTGACTTTTTATTTATGGCTATCTGTGTTTGTGTACTTATGTCAGTGGTCGCTTACAGCATTGCTTACAGAAAGATATGTGCCATGCAGTAAAGCAATCAATCTTTTAGTAATAATAATAATTCTTGTCAATTATTTACTACTGGTTTTGGCTAGGAGCCTAGGATAATAAATTTACAAGTTGCAACACTGGTGTCTGTGCTAGTCTTAGATGTTGCATAGATAGATTGTTAGCGGTAATCATGGACCTAAAGTTACCTTATCAATAATTGGCAATTACTAATAATATTTGTCACGTTCTGCCAAAACACTAATTATATTATTGGAAGCAATTAATTATTTACATACGAAAAATGCATAACACGATACAAATCTAAATAATCAGAGAAGGCTTTATCTTTAACAAGTTACTTGTGTAGGGGTGGCCCTGGCGATCCCTTCGACTTGGGTACCCGTGCGCTACCGTATATGAATACTGTACTACAACAATGAATCAAATTAGTTGAAGCGCCACAGATATCAACAAACTTAAGCATTACAAATTTATATGAATTAAAGAGTATTGGTTATGGGAATTGAAGGACAAATTCAAGATGCACAAATTTGATCTGTGGGTCAGTTTCCATGGCCACAACTTACCCATCTTATAAATTTGCAATGTTTTAGTTTTCTGATTTCCTAGACAACCTGTGGCTTGTCCGCCAGTTCATGTCATTGTTTCATTGTTGTGGTATACAGTGCTGCAGGTTCCAACTTCCCTTAGCATCCTCCCCCGTCTGGGCTCGGGGTAGAATTGGCCCAGAGCGCATGGCTATGCTAATCGTACAAGGCGATTCAAGAGGAAAAAGTCCACCTCGCAAACATCAGATTGTAAGAAGGGGAATATATTATTACTCCCTGAAACTAGAGGTGAGCTCTGGCAATCGTCGTCGGAGACACCTCCCCTTTCCCTTGACGATCTCCCCGACGACGATGACAATGACACAACGAACGATACAAAGACGACGACTACCACGACGTGAGAACCCCCTTTCCTCCCCGGGTGGCTGGTTCTGGTCAGGAAGGGCTCTCAAAATCCCCTCGGCTAGAGAGTGGCGCATTATGACCTAACGGTTGACGCGACTTTCATATAAATAAACTAAACCCTTATAGCTTGCTGTACATTAATTATTGTTGTGTGATGGCTATTGGCTGACATTGAATTAGTTAACATGCAGTTTTCCCTATGTGGGCGTTTAGTGTGTTCCACACCACAAGTTTCAACTTTTATGTTCTTCGACGTCTCAGGTTATCTAAATGGTTCCAGGGAAGGGTATTACAGATGTCAATGGTGTGCAAGTGAATCACCTTGCTCACTCGGGGCGGCTTTCCTTTGAGTCGAATCGCACGTCAATATCACTGTGACGAGATGCAAGGGATCCGGTTGGCTTGACACGGATTATCTTCCGAGAAGCCGTGACTCCCGCGAGATTAGGTCAATATACGCTTTCTAAAGAGTGATGCGCGCGTTCAGTGCGTCAACCTGCAGCCAGCCAGACAACACCTGCAGCTGTATTACACCAGCACTGTAGGTGTAGTGCTCCATGCTCCTCCAGACAGACAGTCTGGCACATTAGCTTTCTTTCTGCGTTGGAGCTACTCACTAATCAATGAATCTCCTTCCTGACGCTCACCTTGCTTACCATTCGACATTCATTCAAGATGAGATAGAGGAATAAACCCTATGCCGAGTTTCAGTTGAAATGTATTGACATCTATCTTGCAATAATGGAAGCAACGTATATTTCTGATTTGGCTGCAGAGTAATGCTGAATTCCCGGCACAACTCGTGCGTCCAAGTCTCCATGCTGTAGCATAGGGAGTCGGAGCCTTCTATACCTGCGCTCCGAGGTCCATGTCGTGAACGAGATGTATTTGAGCAACATCGTTCATGTCGTTAATCTCGGCTCATGTCTCAACGTCTGGCTGGCATATTAAAGTATTACCCCATCCATCCATCAAGGAATTTCGATTAGTTCCAAGCTAATTCATCATCTTGCGTTGATTGCCACGCTCGTGATTCCTGGAACCTATTGACGCTCGACGCCCATAGACCTGGGCCTACCGAGAAGTCGAGGGGCACGTAGCCAACCCCCAGATCTAAATCACCTGCGACGCGACGCTCCAAGTAGTCGCGACGCCGCCTCCCTGGCTGGTGGCAATGACACCTTGCCGATGACTCAATACGACAGCTCTATATGCTAATGATTACATGCCTGCTTAAAGTATGTAGCCTTGAACTCGGTGGACAGCGAAGCGGAAGAGCTGTTATTAAAACTAGCTTGGCCGCTTCTGGCTATGAATAAACTACTGATATTTTGTAATAACACAACATATAATACCCGACTAAAATAATTGCGACGTTTATTTCCATATCCCGGTCAATAATTAAATAACATTTAGAATTTGCCTTCGTCGCTGCCCAATTTGAACTCCATAACGATGTGATTGGCTGCTGTGTTTACACCAAACGAAAAAATTACATACAAATCTGAAACCATAACATAATGATATTATGTTTTATTTTATTATGGGGATCATTACCACATAGATACTAATATAACCCTCCTCCCCCACCCCTCCCCTGTGACCTAACAAGTTAAACACACATTTCATTTCATTTCATTTTTTATTGCATTCTTTTTTTAGCAAATTATTTAATAAGATGCCTATTTTACAACTAATATAGGCTTGCGAGAACTTTTTGTCAATAAACAAAAATTAAAAACCATTAAAAACTTCTAAAATATAACAAGTTTAGGCTACACACAGGTACTAAAATTCAAAATGACAATAAAAGATATTCATTGGTGGAATAGTTGTATGTTATAATAGGTATGTTTTAACTTTAGACTTGAACTGCGTTCTACAGGTAATATTTTAAAAGTCCATTGGTAATTTATTATATATTTCAATTTATCTAGTAAAACCATGTGACTTAAAGTGTCAAATGCCTTAGTTAAATCACACATTACAGAGCATACAAATTTCAGAACTTTTCACAACTTTATGGGTAAAACTTCTTTATGTGAGTTAGGAAAATATAACGAAAATCTGTGCTCGAGTCTACTGTGCTAGAGTCGTAGAGTCGGCAAAGACGTTTCCTCCATGATCGAAGAAACTGATGAGCGTAGCGAGCGAAGCGAAGATTCCATTTCACTACACTGGAGAAAAAAATCCGGAATATTTTTCTTTTCTTTTCTTTTTCTTCTGTTTGTATTTTTGTGTGTCTGTTAACACGATTCCGGATAAACCGATACTCCCATTGCGATTAAATTTTCTGGAGACCTTCGAAATCTCTGAACTATAAACTGCCACGTTTTTGAGCGCAATCGAAAAATTTATTTCTCATGAAAATCGCAATTTTACGATTTTTTTCGATTTTTAAAAAATTCCTTCGACTTATAACACCTACATGCTTTATACGATTGTAATGAGTTTTTCACAGTACCTTGAATTAATAATGAATGAATGAATTAATATATTCATGTGAAATTTGAGCGCAATCGAAAAATTATTTCTCATGAAAATCACAATTTAACGATTTTTTCGATTTTTTAAAACATTCTTCGACTTATAACACCTACATGCTTTATCCAATTGTAATGATTTTTTCACAGAACCTTAATTTTATGAATTTATGTATTCGTGTGAAATTTGAGCACAATCGAAAAATAATTTTTCATGAAAATCGCAATTTTACGATTTTTTATTTTTTGTTTTACATTTCTTTGACTTAAAGCACCTACATGCTTTATCCGATTGTAACGATGTTTTTACAGAACCTTAATTTTACGAATTATATTGGTTTGAAATTTGAGCTCAATCGAAAAATAATTTCTCATGAAAATCGCAATTTTACACTTTTCTCGTTTTAAAAAAATTACGCTCATCCAACAACGCGCCTGAAAAAGCGTTTGCGAAGCTTCCTAGTATAACTGGCATTTTTGACACGTGGTGGCAGCACCTCATGAGCGGCGCGAATTTGTCAGTCGGCAAGACGCACGCGCACCGCGCACGCAAGCACGAGCATGACACATTCGTGTTTTGTGCGTGTTTGAGATGTGTTTTGTTAATCCTGCTAAAATTTGATATAATATCAATTTTTATTGTATGGTATGGTGAGTTTAAGCAATAGGCCTACTATATTATGTGTTGGCATAGTAAAATATTAAGTGATAAATATTAAATAATAGCGTGAATGCGTTAATGTAAACAAAGGTGCTGTAGGCTACTGTGTGTTAGGCTAGGAACTATGCTCACTCTGCCTAAGGCCTAAGCCTATTATTCTCTTCTTCACAAACATATGAGCGAAGATGAAACGAGGGCTAAGCTTACTTTGTTGTACTTTAAGGCTGCTGAACGGTCCCTAACTTAAGGTGGGACCAGGACCTCGGATAGTGCTATGTTGTGGAAGGAGAAGCTGAGAGAGCCCTGGAGGTGGGAACTTTAACAAGTGACGCTCAAAATATTCGAAAATGAGGCCGTCCAATACACAAGTCGCAGTTGCCTCGGGTGGCTGTTTTGTGGACTACACCATGTACTGCAGAAGCTCCGGAAAGTGGGGGGGGCCGGGGCCGCGTCGCAGTCTCAGCGTAGCGCCAGATCGTTCACACATGCAGCTCTCGGCTCGGGCTCACTCGTTCGTAACGAGCTTAGAACAAGATGGATTTAGCTGTTCTAGGAGGGGTAAGGGTGGCTGAGGAGTTAATAACATCCAAACCATATTTTGTTCAGTCTCATATATTATAATTAAAGGTAAAAACTAATCATGTACATTATCAGGAAATACAATGGTAATTGAATGCTGTACAATGAAGAAAGATTCATAAAACTTACGGACTAAAAACTAAGTGGATTTGAAACCCACGTCCGTAATAGGGTACCCGGTACCAGTACCGCCGTTACCGGCATGTAATGTAAAAAAACGTTGCTGAAAAAGACTTCATGAGATACCTGGCAACTGCATAGTGAACAAAGGGTTGTATGTTTAAATTGCTTGTATAGTATCATTTTATCACTCAATTGTAGACGTTTATTGATAGTTAATGAAGTAACCATTATATGCATGATGTATCCATTTAATTTGGCGCGATCGTGCAAATCCACCTTCTGGTGTAATTTAAGACCAGTTGCCTTGCCCCCCCCCCACCCGCGAAAACAAAAATACCAGCTCTAAATATTCATATTCGTTAAAATCATTTATGTCATTCTTTTTTCGCTACAGCTAATACATAAAAACCACTTCAAAATTACGTTTGTTCAAAAAATTGCTCGTGGTCTTATGTTCGTTATTAATTTTAAGGATAATTCTTTGCAATAGAATTGGACTAGCGGTTGAATAAGTTTTTTTTGACATTCTTGCACAAGTTGGTACATGGTAATGATATGTACTAACAGTTCAGATGCAATCATCAACACAATGAGGCACGTTTGCGCCGCACGTCGCGACGCACGTCGCGTTAACTTCAGCCTGACTCGCAACTCCTCAAAATAATTCACATTATTGACACAGATTACGTTACAGGATATTATTTTATACATCTCTCTTGAGAGTTTATCAACCCATGTAAAGATTAAACATAGGTGAAATCCTTTATAGTAGCATATATTATAATCAGCTTCTATGAACTCGTCCCAAACCTGATAAACTTCCACATAAGATAGATAGATTATATGCACATTTACAATTATTCCGTTAAAATTCTCCCCGCTTGGGATTCCCACGATTCGTGACTTGGTAAAAAAAAGCAAAGAATCAAACAAACATACAAACACAAAAAAAAATAACAGTCAATTTTCTTCTCACTCAGTCCAATTGAGTCTTCGTCTTCACACGTTACGCACTTCCATTGAGCAGGTCTGGAGTGGGTGTTCCCCTGCTCCACAACCGGCAATCTTCGCGATGTCATTGATGTAGTTCTCTGGCGTATGTATGCCGCGCAGACCGCTAGTCATAGTCTCAAAGAAGGAAATAAACGGATGCCCGGCCAGTTGACACAGGACAGTAGATATGGACATATGGACACAAAGGAAAAAAAAATCACGTCAAGGCGAGAATGTTAGGCTACTTAAATAGCCATACTCGACTACAACAATGAATCAAATTAATCGAAAAAACTCAAGGATAAGCCCCACCACAGTGTTCAGGTCGCAAACAAACTAAAACCAAATGCAAAGTTATAGATAATGAACATTGGTGGCGTCAATTAGGCAGAAAACTTGTAATGACCGATTGACCTTTGTTTGTTCACATACCATTATTATTGGTGCAAGTTAGGCGGAACCGCAGTCAAGCCGAGCACTAGTACACTCGGTGGGCACCTCGTAAAACTAGCAGCGTTGGGGTGTTTTCGAAATATCACCAGCTGTCAAGGAAACGTAATCATGATAGAAAAACTGTCATAATCGAGTGGGGTGAATGAACATTCTTTCTCGGGTAAAAAAAACGGGGGTGAAACTCGCTCAAAATTAGTTTCAGGGGTTATCTATAGGTGCCCGTCAGGGCGCAGCGCAGCCAAGCAGCGGTGTGTAACACTCGGGATAATATAACTAACTAATAGACCCTTAAAGTCGACACCAGACGGGTAGGTCTACACTTCTACAACGTTCAAATTTAAAATGCACGTTAATCAGTGATACGTGCCAATTTGAAACAAAAAGCTGAAAGAGTTACCACTGGAAGTCGTTGAAATCAAGGTTTTATAAAATTTAACTGTAGAAACTAAACAAAAATCTATACAACAAATGTAGGAAACACAAATAAAAAAATCATCTAGTGGGGTGTCCGACCCTGGGACTCCGATTGCGGTTGAATGCTTTTTCCCCTAAGCTACCGGACACGGTTTACTTCAACATATCTGATTGTGGTTGCATTGTAGCTCGAATAGAACGGAAACAGTTACTGTGACGATTCTGCTGCCTTTTTGAAGACATCTCAAACACGATTTTTAGAATGTCATGAGCGAGGGTTATTTATTCAATTGGAAAAAACACTCCTGTAGGTGTAATCAATGTTACAGAAATCAATCAGAAAATCATTCAGATCTATACAAATGTTACCAACAACCTGGACTCGACCGGCCAATCGCGGATAGACCGCGTTCGGTACCTCGCTGGAAGAATTTTTTATTTCTGGATTGATTCCTAAAAGCACATAGATTATTATATATGGATGCTCCATTTATGTGTTTTGGAAAACAAGTGTCGAGAGGGTGTGCTTTATTTAATGATTCTACGTCATTATTATCTAAATTCTACGCTATAACTACAATAATTTACTTTGCCCCGTGACCGCATCGTTGCATATTGCTCGGCATCAAGAAAATTTGCACGACATATTACAGAGGCGTTGTGAGGAACCTGGGGAGCGGAGGCACGGGGGGGGGGGGGTAATAAAACCAAAGTGAGGAAAAATATTTATACCAGAATTCCGTAGTAAATAAGCACATCACTACCAATTCGACAGCCACCTCCTCTTGGTTAAACCGAATATGTTTGCCTGTATGTTTCGTTATTACATAAAAAATTAGGTTAAAATTTACTGAAATGGAGCATCAACATTTTCTGTTTCGGAATTTGTTTTTTAATGTTATATTTTCGTTTTAGAGAATTTTTATCTCATAATGTCTGAAATCTGAATGAGAACCTACTTTGAAGAATGACAATAATATGTAACTTTATTTACCAAAGGTAACAACACCATCACAAGGTCAATTAGTAAAAGCCAAAGTTTTGCTCTCATATACATTACGTGATGGGGGCTCGAACAGTGAAAAATTCGTATAGTACATAATCAATGCCAACAAACCCGCCACTGCATGACGTTAGTGGAGTGGAACACAATTTCAATGAGTTCAGAGAGCAGTCAAAAATTTGTATTTTCAAGTTTTCATATTCAGATCCAAATATTTTACGTTGTCTTTTGTCTGTTTCTTCTAGAATCTAGGTGAATAGATAATAATGTATTTCTAATGGAAACTACAGAACGGACCAGAGTTTTCGTTGTTTCTTATTAATGGTTGTTGTTACCGATTTGCTAGGTATAATTGCAGGACACAACTACATTTATAAACACTTAATATTGTGACGTGATTGGAAAATACGCAAAAAATGTAGCAATGATTGTCATTTACACACGCGGGAGTGATTTAATAACGCGCGATGCACGGCCTTGGCGGACAGTATCATCGGCGCGATTGGGCGCGAGTCGAGGGGGAGGAGGGACTTATAGATTCAATGCGTTTATCTGTGATTATCTGTGATCTGTGACGCAGCGATCATTGCTTTTCTAAATCTAGAAATAATGCGGGTCATTGAATAAGTAAATGCGAATACTGCATGTACAGTGTACGGATTTTAATTTATAGCCTAGATGTAGATCCTTTATTATAGATTGATTATTTCTGGTTCTGGGTATGCACACAGCACAGTCCCGCACTGGTTTTCACTGTTTGTATGATTATTGATTAAATCAACGTATAACCACACCATAATAAAATAGAAGTACCTAGTAGACCAAATTATACGCCATATCCAAATCTCAGTTGGTTGGAGCACAAGCTCAGACAGCAGGAAAAAGACTGGGTTCTATCCTCAGTTGATACAATTAAATGATGATTAATTTATGTTGTAACCGTTATTCAAAGGCTAAAAACTCAGGAACTTTAAATCGATTATAAATGACTCCTCGCCCTTACAAATAAACATATCATATTAATTCTCGATTTGGGTTAACGCCGCCCCGACAAACACGTGCCGTAGGTGGTAATTGTTATATTTAATTACAATCAGAATTAAAAAAGTTTTTGTTGTGTTTCGATCGGTGGCTAGGGGTTAAGCCGCATTCACTGAAATTGGGAGCATCCGTGGTTTCGAGTCCCGGTCGGGGCGAACTTTTTAATTTCATGGATTGTATTTAAATAATAAAAAAATTACATATTATTACCACCACGGGAACAATATTGTACATTTTAGTTGCCTATGCCGCTCTGCGCATAACAAAAGAAGTTGTTTGTGACGTGGCTCATCAATAGCCTAATAAAGAAACGCTCCATAGAACCAAATGATCCGGGTGTCGAGCCAAAACGAGTATTTCAATTCGAATCCTCAAATAGTTATAATTGTTTAGTACCATATTCAAAAGATTTGCGATACATTCTTTAAGTAACTTATTTCTCACATCATGTGTGCGGCGTGCATCTAATTATGAACAGATGGCATTGTAAATCATACTACCATATTTTAGCATTGCTTTTCATCGATATATGTATGACCTATTATGATTTGCATGTAAGTGTTTCTCATTGGGCTCATTTAAAAAATTAATATTAACCTGTTGATTGAAGCAAACCTTGCACACATCTCAATATGTCTTATACTGTTACCGTGTCTATAAACAAATACGTTTTATAGGCATATGCATTGTGTGGTGTTCTGCATTAGTTTTAAACAATTTTACTATGGCAATGAAATCGTTTTTTCGAAACATAAATAACCACCCTGTCCACTCAAAAAGTCGTATCGCCATGAGTTGCGCCACTTTGATGGGGATGGAAAAGGCCTAAAATAAGCGGCAAAACATGCATTCGTAGTTCAGTAGTTTTAGCGGGAACTACACACACGATTTTGTAATTTTTTTTTATTTTGAAGATAAATGTTGAAATTAGAACTTCTGTTTTGTACTTTTTACAATAAAATTTTTTTTGTAATTTTTATAAAGCTTCTAAAGTGAAGGTAAATTTTCAAAATATTGACCAGTTCGCAATTTTTTATACGACCATATTATATTCAATTCCTGAAATCGACCAAACATAAGTCCTGGTAAAATTTTATCGTGAATAGAATAAAAAAAAAATTATGCCGATATGACAGTTTTGGGCCGAGTTCTAACTGAAATGCTGGGACACTGCATCGCACCGATATTATAGCTACTCCTGTGCAACCTAAACCCTTGTGCACCCCTTGTATTCACTCTCGCCTTTGCCTGGTTGGTGCTAAGATATGTAGGCCCTAAGCATTTTTTGTTATGCTTCCCCGCGGTGTCACATACGATTAGGGCTCTGGTCCGAAGCATATGGCCTTTCGAGGACATGGGCTGGAATCCCGCATATGGCATGTTTTTTGTAACTAGGAAAACGCTTAAGTCCCGCCGCGTTGTTGGATGAGCGTAATTGGTGCATTGAGCTGCCATGTGTTACAAGGATTTTCTGTTGTTCTGTGAAAAAATCTTTACTTAAAAGAAGATTTTTTTTAATTAAATAAAATTAAATAAAAAATAAACTTAATTTTTTTAATTAATCGAAATTTTTAAAAAAGAAAAAAATCGTAAAATTGCAATTTTCACAAGAAATAATTATTCGATTGCGCTCAAATTTTACACGAATGTATTAATTCATGAAATTAAGGTTCTGTGAAAAAATTATTACAATAGGATAAAGCATGTAGGTGTTGTTATAAGTCAAAGAATTGTTTTAAAAAAAGAAAAAACCCGTAAAATTTTGATTTTCATGAAAAATAATTTTTCGATTATGCTTAAATTTCACACGAATATCTTAATTCATAAAATTAGGCTTCTGTGAAAAAATCATTACAATTGGATAAAGCATGTAGGTGTTATAAGTCGAAGACATTTTTTAAAAATCGAAAAAAAATCGTAAAATTGCGTTTTTTATGAGAAAAAATTTCCCGATTGCGCTCAAAAACGTGGCAGTTCTAAGTTCAGAGATTTCGAAGGCCTCCATAAAATTTCATCGCAATCGGAGTATCGGTTTAGCCGGAATCGTGTTAACAGACACACAAAAATACAAAAAGAAAAAAAACATTCCGGATTTTTTTCTCCAGTGTAGTGAAATGGAATCTTCGCTTCGCTCGCTAGGCTCATCCAACTATCCTTCATTGTCATCTGTCCCCACTCATCGTCTTGACATTAATAACTCAACGATTGAGCAATCAATATCTTGGTGTGTTTGTTATTTGCCCAGCTAACTGTTATATTTCCTTATTGTTTCAGGATGGGAACTTCACGGTCTTCACTGCTACAAACTTTTCAACATAAAACATTCCTGGGAGAAAGCAGCCGAACTATGCAGAAGGTAAGCGTTAGCTACAGGTGTTTGATTTTTGCAAATACCTAGTTAAGATTTCAAAATAAAGACAAAATTTATAGGCGTAGCATTAGGTACCGGTACAGTAGGTAAGGTCATGGTAAGGTAAAGGTGGTAACTTACAAAGTGTATTACCAATCACAAAAACAATCTTAAAGATTGATTTTGGCCATCAGCAAGGCTAATTCACTGAGAGTTTGAAAATGTAGTGTAGGTATAGGCCTGGGGCTTTGGAAAGGTACCGTAGGGTTTTGCGGTATTACCCTGTATTACCTACGTACCGGTAATACATCCTCACATATAGCCAAACAAAGAACACTTGAGCACCGTACAAGGTGCTATGGCCAAATACTGTACATTACCTTTAGTTGGGTCACGATGTTTGTATGCATGTGTGCCTTCGAGTGCATTGCCATTGTCATTGGTGTGTGTCACGCATTCAATGACCGACAACATTCCTGGCATTAAGTCAAGCATTCCTACATGTAGTAGACCGATCTACCTACCTGGAAGCCCAACCCACTGTAGGTCTAAGTTATATTATCTTGGTATTGAAATGTCTTTAGAATCTTAATTCTGCAATGAAGTAAAAATGATTCCAAGACTTTACTCTCTCTAGAAAGAAAGCAACTGGGACTAGTTTGATATTCCTATCAGGACCCTATCTAGGAAGTCACCATGTCAATGCAAGGCATGCAGCTTGCACCTCTGATTTCCAGAGCATAACACACGTGTTTACGATCTTATTTCATCTATGGCCTGCTAGGATTTTAGTTTATTTGTGCTATAAAGCATTTAGGCATGTGTTGTGCTAGATCTGATTATAATAAGTTGTGGTGTCCCCTTTGTGATAATTTTATTATAGCTACCTCCTTAGCCACCAGCAGTGTGATTCTATAAGGATAACGACAATAACGTGAATGTCACTATGGATGTATCAAGCAATGAGACATGCTATTTGCTGTGATAAGGATTGATATACCCATAGCGAGATTCTCGTTACGCTCTCCTTCTATAGAATCGCACTGCAGAGCGTTATTCATTGGTGAAAAAATGTGCTTGAAGTTAACATTACCAAAACACTTGCGCTGCCAGTTCTGGGATCCAGACAGGCTGTGCCTTTAATTTTCCATAAAAGTTATTGGATGAGCGTAGCGGAGCGAAGCGAGCGAAGCGAAGATTCCATTTCACTACACTGGAGAAAAAATCCGGAATGTTTTTTTTTTTTTTTTTTTTTTTTTTTTCTTTCTGTATTTTTGTGTGTTTGTTAACACGATTCCGGCTAAACCGATACTCCGATTGCGATGAAATTTTATGGAGACCTTCGAAATCTCTGAACTTAGAACTGCCACGTTTTGAGCGCAATCGGGAAATTTTTTTCTCATAAAAAACGCAGTTTTATGCATTTTTTCTTAAAAAAATTTCTTCGACTTATAACACCTACATGCTTTATCCGATTGCAATGATTTTTTTACAGAACCTTAATTTTATGAATTAAGATATTTGTGTGAAATTTGAGCGTAATCGAAAAATTATTTCTCATGAAAATCAAAATTTTACGGGTTTTTTCTTTTCTAAAACGATTCTTTGACTTATAACACCTACATGCTTTATCTTATTGTAATGATTTTTTCACAGAACCTTAATTTCGTGAATTAATATATTCGTGTTAAATTTGAGCGCAATCGAATAATTATTTCTTATACAAATTGCAATTTTACGATTTTTTTCTTTTTAAAAAATTACGATTAATTAAAAAAATTAAGTTAATTTTTTATTTTATTTTATTTAATTATAAAAATTAAGTTAATTTTTTATTTAATTTAATTTAATTTAAAAAAATCTTCGATTAAGTAATGATTTTTTCACAGAACAACAGAAAATCCGCGTAACACATGGCATCTCAATGCACCATATACGCTCATCCAACAACGCGGCGGGACTTAAGCGTTTTCCTAGTATATTATAGTCAGCATTATGTAGAAATTAAGAATTATCACTCGTGTATTCATTGGTGAAAAAATGTGCTTGAAGTTAACATTACCAAAACACTTGCGCTGCCAGTTCTGGGATCCAGACAGGCTGTGCCTTTAATTTTCCATAAAAGTTATATATTATAGTCAGCATTATTTAGAAATTAAGAATTAATCACTCATCACATGGCAGTGATACACATTTTTGGATGAGCGTAGCGAGCGTAGCGAGCGAAGCGAAGATTCCATTTCACTACACTGGAGAAAAAAATCCGGAATGTTTTTTTTTTTTTTTTTTTTTTTTTTTTTCTGTATTTTTGTCTGTCTGTTAACACGATTCCGGCTAAAACCGATACTCCAATTGCGATGAAATTTTCTGGAGGCCTTCGAAATCTCTGAACTTAGAACTGCCACGTTTTTTTAGCGCAATCGAAAAATTATTTCTCATGAAAATCGCAATTTTACGATTTTTTTCGATTTTTAAAAACTTTCTTCGACTTATAACACCTACATGCTTTATCCGATTGTAATGATTTTTTTCACAGAACCTTAATTTTATGAATTAATGTATTCGTGTGAAATTTGTGCGCAATCGAATAATTATTTCTTATGAAAATTTCAATTTTACGACATTTTTCCTTTTTTAAAATTACGATTAATTAAAAAAAAATAAGTTAATTTTTTTATTTAATTTGATTTAATTTAAAAAAAATTTCAACAAAGTTCTGATTTTTTCACAGAACAACAGAAAATCCGCAAAACACATGGCAGCTCAATTCACCAATTACGCTCATCCAACAACGCGGCGGGACTTAAGCGTTTTCCTAGTATAATAAATTGTTGTGTTTGCGCATTATTACTGTAGTTTGGAATTTAATATGTTGTGTTACACTGGCAAAGGAACCCAGTAAAACAAAGTGCAATCAGTGCATAAAGACAACTAAATTAAGTTGTAAAATACAAAATAACATTTGGGAAGTAATTTCTTCGGTAGGCCTACTGATAAGATGAGTAAAAACTTTTAATGATTTGTTGTAAATATACTAGTTCTACACAATTCTAGGGCTTCCAAAAGGTTTTACACAGTTCAAAGGGCTTACAATTTAGAGCACTGGTGAAGAACATTGTAGGGCATACCAGGTAGTATAATGATAACATTAGGTAGGCTACATGGGCCTACTATGATTCATTGATTATAAAATAAAAAGTAGATTTTAGACATACAAACTTAGTAACAATGCTTTATTCACTGTTGAATTGATACCTACAAGGAATTGTGGAATCAACAATAGAATTAATCCTAAACACTGTTAATGCCAGTTACTATTTTCTAAGTCCATGGTTAAATCAAGTTGTCTTTCATTTATGTTTTATGACCACGTTTAGAAAAGCAATATAGATTAAACAGCATTCTAGGGAGTGTGGCATTTTATTGAAACCTGATTTATATTTTCTTGGATATTAAGCCTATAGCAACATTATTTGCAATTTTATTACAAGCAAAGCTTCTAAGAGAAAGTGATTAACTTAAGGTAGGAAGTCAATAAAGGCAGATAATTGTGGCAGTGGTTTATGGTTTGTCACTGTTAGTTGAAAAGTAAACTTTCATGGCTTCAAAAGGGTGGGATAAATCAATTATAATTGTTCAAACATTTAAATAGGATGGTTAAAGCCTTTTAAAACTATACCTTGGCAAAAATATTTTTAGTGTTTTTAGTTTGTTAAGTCACGTAAAAAAAAAGCCTTGACCTTCTGGAACCTACTCAAACCTACTTGCTGTAGTTTTGGGTCCGTGTTTAAATGTACGTTTTTTTTTTACAAATACAATAATTAAATGTTTATAATTATCCTATCCTTACTGCAAATAGTGCCAAACTTCAACTTCTTGCATTAAATAAATTAAATATATTATTTATACTAGGGCCCAAGGCCTAAGTATTTTTCAAGGGATATGATTCCTATGAATAACTTGAATTGTTCCTCGGCAGATACGGCAGCGACCTGGTGCTCGTAGAGTCATACTCGGAGAACAACGTGACGAGCGCGCTGGCTCGGAAACAATCCTCGGACTTCTGGCTCGGCCTGGCTTCGCTCGACGACCTCCGCACGAACACGCTAGAGTCGGCCGCGGGTCTGCTCGTGTCTCAGTACAGCGGCTTCTGGTCTCTGTCGCAGCCCGACGCCAGGGCGGGGGAGTGTGTGCAGGTGAGGGGCGGGACTTGCACGTAGAGAGAACCCAATGTATTAGCCGACCAGCTGAGAGGTCATATCTTGAAATAAATCAAGAGGAGATCAAACCAACAGCTTACCTGTGTAGTAGATCATTGGGCCATATGTACTAGGTACTATATTGCAAATTCTCATAGGAGTAGTATTGAAAGAAATAAGTTAGCTTTTGCCTGAACTTTCCACTAAGGCATATGTAGGCATACCGGCCAGACCTTGTGTGTCTATTTTGTATTTAATAGAAAGTGGCTTATTCCTACAAGGCGTTTTTGGGTAAAATTTGTATTGACTAATTTTGAATTGGCTATGTTGTCACCAGAAATGGCACTGTTAGACGTATGCCTATTCCTCAGTAATGTTAGGAAATAGTAGTCCCTAGTTCACTAGTTCTTAAAGTACCTAACCTTAGTTTTCTAGTTTTAAAGAGATAAGACGTCATATTAGATTTTAGTTAGTCAAGTAGAGGGGGTTGCTGGTGTGTCTACCCAGGGCTGTGTGCGACCTGCTGTGTGCGTTTGATATTTTAAATCTGTGTGTTAATGAGTGTTAGTTCTATTTAAAGTCATTTCAAAAGTTTCTTATATATTTTATCCTTATTTCTAAATCAGTGAACTGCCTATTTTAAACAATAAAGATCTACATATTAAGTCAACCGTGTGCGTGTGTTTGAAGCCCAACCACCCTGACAACCCCAGATAGTTCCCTTGATCCCTATTAATTTATAGTGATTGAGATGAACAAGTATTAATATCTAACAATCAGAAGTGGGATTAACCGAAATAACTGTAATATTATAATAAGTGACTGTGTGACAATGATGTAAAATCGTGTAGAGTGGTGGATTAGTGAGCGGCAGTTTTCCCGCTAAAATACAGGGTGACGCTGCTGAGTGCGTACGTTGACCCGGGGGATGCTTGCAGTGATGCCCTGCATGCACGTCGGTTTTCTTCGCGTTGCGTGTAGTCAATGACTTTCGCTTTCGTTTCACGGGAATTCGCGGCCGTTATCTTTCGCGCTGTGTGCTGTGCGCTTGCTGTGCGTTGCGTTCGCGGGCTTTCTTTTCGCGGACGGTATACTTCGCGGCGGACACTTTCGTTTTCGTTTGACAGCTGTGCTGCGCGCGGAAATACGAACTTGTGTAGCTGTGTGCAACGCCCAAGATGCTGAGATTTAACTACATTGGTGATGAGGAAGATAACCAAGCAGGTGTGGAGCAACATGAAGACAGACTTCATGAAGACAGACGACCAGAAGACAGGCAACACGACGAGAGGGTGAGGCAAGGTGATGATAGGCCATTAGGAGACAGAAGACAAGAGGTAAGGCGTCCTAATGACGAATTGAGTACACGAGAACTGCTAGTTGTCCTGCTAGAGCAGAGTAGACAACGAGAGGAGACATTGTTGAACATAATTGCAAGCAACAATGGCTCGTCCTCTCCTAGGCGTTCTCAGGAACCTGCTGGAGGCCTAGCCGAATCATACCATATCATGCCAGATTTTGGCTAAAGCAGTAGCAACGTTTGATGGCGAAACAACAGGAGCTGGTGCCAAGGAATGGCTCCACTCTGTAGAATCAATGGCACGATTACACAGATGGCCGGATTCATTTAAAATCGAAAGTGCCAGGTCTCATTTAGTAGGGGCTGCAAAGCATTGGTTCTCCTCAAGACACCAAACACATCCAAACCTGGGGCGATTTTGCAGCTCAATTTGAGAAAACGTTTGTAGGGGAGGTGAGCATGCCCGAAAAAATGGAACAAAATGCGAGCCGAGAACAGTTAAAGGGGAGAGTACCCATATCTATTTCCATGAGAAAGCTATGCTGTGCTCAAGTGTTAGTTTAAACTTTGACGATACTAAAAAAACAATTGCTGTAGGCCTGTGGTCCGACACTTGTGTGATAACTTATTGGCCAAGCCACACAAGGACCTGGACGAACTGTTGCAGGGAATACGCGATTACGAAGAGGTAGATCGTGAACGGGGTGGGCGTATCCAACAGTCGATCCAAAGAAGAACACAAGGGGGCCAACAACCAGATACTACCGCGATGCGTAGTTGAGGGGCGTGTATCCAAGTCGACTTCAAATGCAGAAGTCGGCCAAAGTAAGTCTAGCAGTGGGGGTCCCGCACAACAAACGCGTAAAACACTTATTGGAAGAGTGACCTAGGTGCTACAATTGTAGACGTTCGGGGCATATTGCGTCCGATTGCCCAGATCCCAAAACATTAAAATGTATTCGTGTGGTCAGACAGGCCACGTCAAGCACAATTGCGACAAGGAAGGTAAGAAACCTATTCAAGCAAGTCAAGAAAATGTCAATACGATCGCAGTACCAACAACAAGTAACATGACAAGCCCTCTCAAGTACCTGAAGGAGGCAAAGATAGGTGGAAGAGTTGTGAAAGCCCTAGTGGACACCGGCAGTTCCAGCTGTACACTGCAGGCTTCAACAGCAATACGCTGTAATCTACACATTGATGCGTCAGCCAGTGAACTTTACGGTTTTGGCAACTCAGAAGTACCGGCAGTGGTTGCATTAGGGAAAACAATGACAAATGTAGAAATCGAGGGTATACAAGGTAAGGTGGAGGTACTGATAGTCCCAGACAAAGCTCAATCTGTTGAGATGATAATTGGTAGGAGTTGGACGGAGCTGCCACATATCGCATATGTGAAGAAAAATGATCAACTACTAATCGGGCATCGCGACATGGAACCATTCCTCAGCCTAGATTTGCCAAAGGCTAAGGAAACTCTACGATTGAATACCTCCGATGAGACCATAATTGAGAAGATGTCTGTAAACTTCATTCAAGCTCGCGTTGACACATCCTCGTCAACTGAATCTTACATGACTGTTCCCGTAATGAATTGCGGTAGTGAAGATATAACTATTAAAGCAAACCAGTGTTTAGGAAGACTCGAAGTGCTCAATTCATCGCAGGAAATGTTTGGTACCGGCGATGTAACAGGGGAGGCTAGCAATAAGTGTGTTGGCCGACCGACCACAATTGAAGACTACCCGAACCCAGGAATAGTCATGAAGTGAGAGATTGTTGGGTCTGACAGGATTCTTCAGGCGATTTGTGAATAACTACGCAGAACGAGCAGAACCATTGACACGGCTCACGCGTAAAAATGAGACATTTGTGTGGGGAGTCCCAACAACAGATGGCATTCAATGACCTGAAAGAAGAATTGACCAGTTCACCGATACTAGCGCTTTACAACCCGAATGCGCATACGGAACTCCACACCGACGCTAGTAGTAAAGGATTGGCAGGCATGCTACTCCAGAAAGGAGAAGATGGAAAGTTGAGGCTGGTGTACTGCGTTAGTAAGAGAACCAGTGCAGTTGAGTCTCTGTTCCATTCGAGTCGCCTTGAACTGATGGCACTGCGTATGGGCGACAGTGAGGTTGAGGCATTCTTGGTAGGAATTCACTTCACATAGTGACTGACTGCCAATCACTGATCTATATGAATGCAAATAAAACCTCCAATCCAGTCATAGCCAGGATGGTGGACCTGTTACAGGAGTTCGACTTTGAAGTGAAACATCGTCCGGGCAGTAAGTTGCTTCATGTGGACGCGCTAAGCAGAGCCCCTGTAGAAGAGCCAGGTGACACCATGGAAGAGGTGATTGAAACCCAGTTGGAGGTGATGCAAACGATTGAGGTAGAGGATCAAATACTACTGATGCAACGTGCAGATTCAGAACTGCCAAACAAATAAAATCCTGCAGAAACCAGTAGAAGAGAGAAACTACGGAGGAGAAAAACCACACGCAAAATCTTGTGCTACACCAAGGGCGGCTGTTCAAGAAGGAAAAGCAAGGGAACGTCGAGCGATCAGTCTACGTCATCCCTAAAACAATGAGAAAGGCAATCACAGTCAAGTGCCATGATAGTGTGGGCACTTTGCACTGGAACGAACAATTGACAGAATCAAGGAAAACTTTTGGTTCCCGAAGATGCGGCGCTATGTCAAATTCCACATTGGGCATTGCTTTGAGTGTTTCCTCAATAAGGAACCAGCAGGAAGAAAAACCAGGTGTATTGCACCCGATACCACCAGGGAATAGGCCATTCGAGGTGATTCATCTAGATCATCTGGGACCATTCCCGAGAAGTCAAAAAGGAATTCGGAGCTCCTAGTATTGATTGATAACTTGACGAAGTTTGTTTTACTGTTTCCCGTAAAGGACACATCGACGAAACATGTCCTGAAAAGTTTAGAAGATTTCATCAATGAGAGGGATTGCCGAGCAAAATCATCACAGACAAAGGATCCTGCTACACGTCAAAGATTTTGAAGAGTTTGTAGGACCAGAGGAGTTCACCATGTGTTGAACGCAACCAGTCATCCTCGCGCTAATGGCAAGTGGAACGCGTCAATCGAACAGTATGCCAATGATTCGTATTGCGACGACTCATCCCAACAAAAGGATTGGGACAAGGAAGTTAAGGTCATGCAGCGAAATCTGAATACGTCAACAAACAAAACTACAGGGAGAACACCTTTTGAAGTACTTCATGGGTACAGACCACAATTTCACGTCGGAAACTTGAGTGAATTAACAACGGCTGACAATGTACCTTGGGAATTGCCAGAAAATCTACAGAGAGAGACCCGCAACACAATACTGGCAAGACAGAATGACTACAAGACTGCATTCGATAGGAAACATCATCACCTGGAGTACGAAGTTGGTGAATTAGTTATGATGAGGCGGGCAATGAAATCTACTGGTGAACCCACCAAGGCACAACCGAGGTTTTCGCGGACCACTAGTGGTCACAAGAAAAATGTCCGGAGACGTATATCGCGTTGCACAGTTGCAACAAGACAAGAAGAGGTTCTTCACTACAAACGTCACATGTCTCTGACTTGAAAGCGTGGAAGTCATCAGACGAGAATATGGACGACTACACTTCCAGTTCAGACCAAGAAGAGTCGGAAGGTGATGTTACCGGTGGCGGTAACTGTTGTATGCTCCCGCTTCCCGAAGCGCTCTCTAACTTGACTAGATACTAGTGTTGCTAACTGACTAGTGTAGTAGTTTGATGTCGACCGTATGTCCGGTTCTGAATAAAACTGACGTAATGACAGACTAGTTGGCTAAACAGTGTACAGTGATTAATTAGTATGTAATCCAGGTAGAACACCTCGTCCCTGGGATACTACATTGGCGACGAAAGGGTAAATTAATGCATTCGACATCTGAAAAGAAGGTAGGAAGGTAGTTATATTAACAGTTTGCATAGGCCTAGACCACCCGGAATTGTTCAATCATGTCCGGTGAAAACGGCGTGCAGCCTTTCGACTGCTCAGGTGACCAGACAAACAGTGGGACAACGCTGGACGCGTTGGCTTAGGGGATTTGAATATTATGCAGAAAGTGCTAATATTACAAACCCTCAAAGAAAGAAGGCAACGTTGTTGCATAAAGCAGGTCTGGATGTACAGGACGTGTATCACAGTCTGCCAGCGGCAGGGGCAGATGGAGGTTCCAATGTTTATTTGGATGCTGTCGCAGCGTTGACTGTGAAGTTCACACCTAGGAGTAATATTCCTTACGAAAGGATCAAGTTCCGTGCACTTAGCCAACAAGAGGGTGAGTCTATTGATAAGTTTGAGGTTAGGTTAAGGCGCCAGGCTCTTCACTGTGGGTTTGACACACTCATAGATGAACACCTGCGTGACCAAATATTGGACAAAGTTTTTTCTAAGCAACTCAAGAGAAAACTTATCGAAATAGGTCCAGATATGACCCTACAGTCTGTGTTGGACACATCTAGATCTTGGGAGGATGCCAACCAGCGCGAGCTAGGACTGGAGCAGGTAAGCTCAGGCCTAGGGCTAGGTCTGCCTGACAAGCAAGCTGTAGTGAACAAGGTAAGCCTAGGCCTAGATAGGTCAAAGAAAATAAAATGCTTTGCATGTGGCTATGTGGGACACATGAAAGGTAGTGATGGGTGTCCAGCAAAGAACAAAGAATGCATCTGTGTCATCAGATTGGGCACTTTGGAGCTTGCTGTAGGAAGACAAAGTAAACAAAAAGGGGAACGCACTAAAGGAAACACAGGAAAAAAAGAGAAAAGCAAGGTTAGACAAGTTAATGTCGATTCAAATACAGACGACGAGTCGGAAGATCGCCGCGACTATGCTTTCGGAGTGACCAGAGTTAACCAGCTGAACGGTTCTTTTGACCTATTGAAAGTCAAGGTGGGTGGAATTGGTTTGGAGGTTATGGTTGACTCAGGAGCTACATGTAATGTAGTAGATGAAGAAACGTGGACTCGCTTAAAGGAAAAAAAAGTTGACTGCTGCTCTTCATTATCTAGTAAGGCACTCTTTCCATATGGTAGTAAAACCCCCCTGACTGTCCTGGGTAAATTCCAAGCAGATGTAGAGGTAAGACCAGGTCCGAAGGTAAGCGCTTTGTTCTACGTAATCAAAGGCAAGGGTGTGCCACTTCTTGGGAAAGAGACTGCAATAAAACTAGGAGTTTTGAAGATAGGCCTGCAAGTGAATCAGATCGAAAGGCCTAATAAGCCTAAGCCTGTATTGGGAAAGTTGAAAGATTTTCAAATGAAACTTCCCATTAACCATGATGTGAAACCAGTGTACCAACCATTGAGAAGAGTTCCTGTGCCCCTTCAAAGAATACTAGAAACTAAACTTCAAGAGTTGGAAGACCAAGATATCATTGAGAAGATTGATGGCCCATCGCAGTGGTCCTCGCAGCTCGTGGTCGTCCCTAAGGGTAATGGAGATGTCAGGATTTGCGTTGACATGCGTCAGGCAAATACTGCGGTGGAAAGAGAGAAACATCACATACCAAGTTTTGATGAGGTACTCCCTGATCTAAGAGACAGTAAATTCTTTAGTAAACTTGATATTGACTGCACTTTTCACCAAATTGAATTGATCCCAGAATCAATAAGAGAGATAACAACCTGTGAACATTTTCATATGTACCTGTATGGAAGAGATACTTTCGACCTGATCACCGACAATAAGCCCATCGAATGCATATTGTCACCAAAAGGTAAACCATGTGCTAGGATAGAGCGATGGATGTTAAGATTACAATCCTATAACTATCACATTGTACATCGCCCTGGAAAGTCTAATATTGCTGACCCATTATCTAGGCTGTTGGATCCGGGAAAATGTAAGACAACTTTTGATGCTGAAGGTGAGAAATGTCTTCAAATCATAGTTCAGTCATCAACACCAGTAGCACTAAGATTGGAGGATATCGAAGATGCTTTTGAAACTGATATGGAGCTTCAGTCTGTATCTCGTAGTCTCGAATCGGGTTCTTGGAGTGATGACTCGAGCAAACCATTTCATGCATTTGCCACTGAACTGAGCAAGGTAGGAAATATCATCTTGCGTGGAAATCGTTTGATAATGCCAGTTGCTCTCAGGCAGCAAACCATGGAATTGGCCCACGAGGGTCATCCGGGAATGTCAGTAATGAAGCAAAGATTACGATCTAAGGTATGGTGGCCGGGGATTGATAGGGAATGTGAGACATTTGTCAAGACTTGTCATGGTTGCCAGCTTGTCACTGCACCTGATGTTCCGGAGCCTATTCGTACAACATCACTGCCAAGCCGCCCTTGGCAAGACATAGCTGTAGATTTTCTAGGACCCCTACCATCAGGACATTACTTACTAGTCACTATTGACTACTACAGTAGATTCTTTGAAGTGGACATCATGAAGTCCATTACCGCTGAGAAAACAATCGAGAAACTTAAACCGATTTTTGCTAGGTTTGGTTTGCCTTCATCCATTAGGTCAGATAATGGACCCCAATTTGCCAGTGAAGTGTTCAAGAAATACTGCGGAGAAAATAATATTGATCTACGTTTCACAACACCGTTGTGGCCGCAGGCTAACGGGGAGGTGGAGCGCCAAAATCGTTCTTTGTTAAAACGTCTGCGTATTGCACAAGCAACAGGACAAGATTGGAAAGAAATTCTACTTCAGTATCTAATTTTATACCGTAATACTTCGCATTGTACTACAGGCGTAAGCCCTGCCGAACTTCTTTACCGTAGGAAAATCCGAGACAAGTTACCAACTTGGGAGGCAAAAACAGTGGATGATGGTGAAATCAGAGACCGGGACCTTGAAAGGAAATGGAAAGGGAAGGAATATGCAGATAAATCACGACGCGCTAAGGAAAGTGTGATAGTGGAAGGAGATTATGTTTTTGATGAAGCAAAACAAAACTAACAAACTAACTACTCCCTACTGTCCTACCCCTACCCAAGTAGTGTCAAAGAACGGGAACAGTATTACCGTTCAAACTCCTGACCGTGCCCGCTATACCCGGAACTCTACCCATTTAAGAGGTTCCATACCAGAGATTCCCACTCTGGTTCCCTACCTGAAATTCCTTCTGAGCCTAATAACAAGGCTCTACAAAATGGAGATGTGCAGAACCATGGGACGCAGGAGGTCGTTCGAGCTGACGTTCCGCCCGAGAGCCCAAGATCACCGGTCCAGGTGAAACCCAGGCCGCAGAGGGAACGAAGATTGCTATACGTTACCAAGACTAAGCAAAGACAATTCTTATACTCTGTGGTTTCATTTGATTACATTTAAGAACTTGATTGACATTCTTCATAAATTCATTATGTACTAGTTATTCTATTTTCAACTATATATTTGATACTCTTATTTGTATTACTATTTTAATTGTTGTAAAGAGGGATTGTTGTATGCTCCCGCTTCCCGGAAGCGCTCTCTAACTTGACTAGATACTAGTGTTGCTAACTGACTAGTGTAGTAGTTTGATGTCGACCGTATGTCCGGTTCTGAATAAAAACTGACGTAATGACAGACTAGTTGGCTAAACAGTGTACAGTGATTAATTAGTATGTAATCCAGGTAGAACACCTCGTCCCGGGATACTACAGTAACCAAGAATACAGCAAAACAGAGGACGAAGATGCCAAAAAGAAAAAGAGTGCGAAAGACATTTTGAGAAAGACGAACATTGTACCCAATGTCATTAAGGGTTCACAAACTGAAACTACGGGCAAGAGATGTAGGAAAGCCCCTACATATCTGAAAGACTTTGTTCAGTAATGTGAAAGATGTGTCTACCTACATTATAATCGTTAATCGATCATTACATTTGATTAACAGATTTTTTTGCTATGCATACTCCTTATACTTTAAGTTTAATTTAATTCATTGCACTCTTATAGTTGTAAAAATATGAATTTTTCATTGTTCATAGATCGAGGACGATCGAAGTGGTAGGATGGCCGAATGTTAGGAATAAGTAGTCCCTAGTTCACTAGTTCTTAAAGTACCTAACCTTAGTTTTCTAGTTTTAAAGAGATAAGACGTCATATAGATTTTAGTTAGTCAAGCAGAGGGGGTTGCTGTGTGTCTACCCAGGGCTGTGTGCGACCTGCTGTGTGCGTTTGATATTTTAAATTCTGTGTGTTAATGAGTGTTAGTTCTATTTAAAGTCATTTCAAAAGTTTCCTATATATTTTATCCTTATTTTCTAAATCAGTGAAGTGCCTATTTTAACAATAAATATTTACATTTTAAGTCAACTGTGTGCGTGTGTTTTGAAGCCCAACCACCCTGACAACCCCAGATAGTTCCCTTGATCCCTATTAATTTATAGTGATTGAGATGAACAAGTATTAATATCTAACAGTAACAACTATGCAAATTAATGGCATCATTTTTTTGTATCCGAGAAATACTAAAAAAAATTTCTTCCACATTATTAAAAGTTAAAACGTCAGTAAATCTCATTATAGTTAAATAATTATAGGTAACGAAATTCTTGTGGATTGCATACCGTACATTATTCTAACTTGCCTATTTAGGTATCCTGGACTCTGAATAATAACAAAATAGGTATCAACGTCTCTGAATAATAACAAAACGTTGGCCCAACTTGAATGTGAGTGATACTTGTGCAGGTTCACCTATCGGACGACACCCAGTCTTGGCAGCTGACGACCTGCGAGACCCTCCTGCCCTTCGTGTGCCGCGCGGTCGCGTGCCCCAGCACCGCCACCCACTGTTCCAACGGTCGCTGCGTCAACAAGTCCTGGCGCTGCGACGGGGTGGACGACTGCGGCGATGGTTCCGACGAGCTCGACTGCCCGGGAGACTGTCAGTACTACATGGCGAGCTCTGGCGACGTGATCGAGAGTCCGGCGTACCCTCAGAAGTACGCCCCCCTCGCCACGTGCAAGTGGACGCTGGAGGGACCGCAGGGAAGCAACATCGTGCTGCAGGTAACACTCACTCGCAACACATTCACTTAAGATCAATATCATTTTCATTTTCGCTTTTAAACAAAAACACGATGTCACTAAGGGCCAAAGTGCAAGAAACCCCTACTTTTGATGGAAATAAAAAATATGTGTTCCAAAATAAATGCCTGTTGGCTCTGAATAAAAATAAATGGTATGTAAATATAAATTATGAATGAATACATTTTTTCAGAATTTAAATGCTATTTAATTACATGTCAAGGTTTTGACTGTAAGCAAGGCCCTCTTTACATAATGCTACAAATAATGAATTCTAGCAAAATCTCACAACCACTACACCAGTTATTTTGGGGCCACATTACTCCTCTAATAACCTCATGAAGAATACTAAAAATAGGCCTGGCACCAGTCTAGTACCATTCCACACAAAAGTGTATAAAAAAATACGTAGTGAATTTTCACCATTGCTTTCTTTACTATGATGACCATTCTTAATGTGAGAATGGTAATCAAGATCCATGTAGCTCTCAACTGTGTGAGAAGTCTCGTGCTTACGCAAGTTATTTAGTGAACCCTATCTAGTATCTATATTATATTACACTAATGGGAATTTAATGTCCATCCACTTAATTCATTATGTAAATCGGAATGCTGTGTAACGGTAGCCCTTGATGCTGAATTGTGCAGTCGGTAAGCTACAGTAGCGGTTGTTTATACATTGCAGCCGTTTGATTGCTTGTAACGGTATTTTTTAATGTGTGTTTGCTCACTTTGTTGTGATTAGCGGTTAACTGGGGAGCATTGTTACTGTACAACAATTATGCTGAGACCCTAAAAATATGGTTAATAAATTCTTGGTCTGTTGTCACTGCTCAAAACCACTCAAAAAAGCTCAAATTATATAAGAAATTTAAATTTTACAAAAAGAGAGCCAGCACCCAAAGTTTCTTCATCACTTGTTTCAATAAATTAGAAATTTGAATTAAACCAGTATGAATTAACAAGGGCATACTCTGTATAGACAAGGACTACCGGCTAGAGTAGGTCTGCCTTAACCTACAACTCTGGACTAAATTTTATTATTATTATAAACATTAAAAGTTTGTGGTAAGTTTATCCCATAAATAGCTATAAATGTAAAGTACAAGTTTCCTGTGGATTGTAATTTTATTCCCGTTTCAATTATAGGCCACTACTAGTAAGCTTCAGTTATATTACTGTATCAAATCAAACAGACTTCCTTCAACTTCATCTCACAGTTCTCTGTGTTTATTACAGTTCCAAGAGTTTGAGACTGAACGTCTGTTCGACACCGTTCAAATCCTGGCCGGTGGTCGGACCGAGGACAAGTCCGTCAGTCTGGCAACGCTGTCAGGCAAGCAAGAACTCTCCGGAAAACTCTTTGTGGCTGCTTCCAACTTCATGATCGTCAAGTTCACGTCTGATGGCTCGGTGGAGAAGAAGGGATTCCGGTTAGTATTAACTAGTTAGCAATCCAAGTTTAGAATACCCAGAATCAAGAAATAAATTAAATTAGCCTCTTTGGTTAAAATGTTATGTGAGTGCACATTTCTAGAAGTGTGGTAGTAAGTATCCTACCTATACCTCTCCATGCATGTGCTGGTCGATAGTTTTGAACAAACAAAACTCCGTAAATTCAAAAAATCTAAAATACATTTGGAATCTTTGCTTCTACGTATTAATGCAAGAACCTTCTGGCTTGATACATAGACCACTCAAATATGCCCTTGAACATACAGTAAATTGTATTGTAAGCTTTTCAAAGTTCTTATCAACTTGTTCAGAAAAGCAGCACTAGATTTATTTAATGCTGCCAAAAAGCTCATCTTTAGCAGAAGACCATGACTTGCTTGAGTAATGTAAAGATGAGACCTGAGATGATGAAAATGTGTTTATTCCAGTGCATCATGGAAGACCGAGCCCCAAGTCTGTGGAGGAACTCTGCGCGCCACTCCGACAGCGCAGGTGCTGACATCTCCTGGTTACCCGGATAACTCTCCCGGCGGGCTCGAGTGTTTGTACGTCATCAACGCACCTCAAGGCAAAATCATCACATTAGAGGTACGTAGTATTCTGTTGAGGCACTCATTCCAATAACAGGCTGACGTTATCATATACTAGTAATGCGGACTAATGCCTTAGCTTAGAATATTGTTAATATTGGGTGCAATTAATTTCTGAAAGGTTTGTCTGCTCCGGGAATCGTGCCCGGAACAGTCTATGGCTGAATAAAGTAGGCTACACATTTAGAACTATTTGCTGTTATTTATTAATAATTAATATTAAATTAATTAAATAGTGCAATACTTTTAACTATTCTAAACAGTTAAATTTTAAACTGTCTTATATATCTATCAGTCTGTACAAGTAGTATGATATTTCTATGTGTGACCCTGTGATTGGGACTGCAGTAAGTAGGACTTGACATACGTACCTAACAAACTATGTGTGTCGTGTTTAGATCGTGGATATCAGCCTGGAGCCCGGACGCGACCACGTATTGGCTCGTAACGGAGACAGTCCGCGAAGCATTCCGTTGGCGCGCCTCACAGGAACACCATCTGACAACCCAGCATTCCTTATGTCCACTGGGAACACGCTGTACTTGTATTACAAGACCAGCCTTGGGGGAACACAGAGAGGCTTCAGCTTCAAGTACTCGCAAGGTAAACCATGTGGCAGAGCTTGCAAACTCTCTCACTATATTATGTTTTGGTTATAAAATTAATTTTTAAAATATTTGAGAGTGCTCCATTTTCTCACGTCCTCTCTGGTGACAAAAGCGGGATGCTGTATATGACCAGAGAAAAATAATTGTCAGTGTTATTTATACAACGATCATCCTCTTAGGCAGCCAAATTGGAAATAAAATAATAATAGCACGTTCTGTAGGTGATTCGAGTCCTGTTGTTGCTTCAAAGCAACTTTAGAAAAAATGAGCCTGTTGCAATTTAAGTTCCATCGAGTATTTCATCTCAAACTTGATTTAGTTACTAGAAAGTGTTTTTGTATCTGTCTGTGACTAATTGTTGTTCTCTTGCAGGTTGCCAGACGGTTGTGACGTCCCTGAACGGCAGCATCGCGTCCCCTGCGTTTGGCGTCTCCCCGTATCCTAGCAACCAGGAGTGCGTGTACAAGCTGCGCCGACCGGCCGGGAGCCAGGGCAGCCTCTCTCTGCGCTTCGACTCCATGGACATCCACCAATCAGACGCCGTGCAGGTGTACGACGGAGCCAGCGTCAGCGGGCTGCGTCTACATCCTTCCGACGGGTTCAAGGGACAGACGGTAAGCTACATAGCTCAAACCGTACACTCTTTCTATCTTGATATCCAGCCACATTTTCAAGTGCAGACATTTCACATTGTAGCAATACTAGCACAATTTGACGATACCTTATTAAAAATTGTATTTTTTATCATTAACGTAATATTGAATCTTTTCCCCCCCCCAAAAAAGTGGCACTGTGCCCCTAGGTTTTGTTCTTTTAATTGAAATGAAAAGTCTACTTTCAGTGTTTGATAAGTTTTCAATCAATTTATTTGGGTTTAATCTTGTAATTTCACTCTAATTCATGAATCATTATATTATTCACTAAATAAACTTATTTCTGACTTTAGAGCAGTCTAAACAAAAATTACCAGTCCTCCACTGAAAACCACTGAAAATTGCTTCTTGTTGCAGAGTAGGTAACACATGTGAATCAATTTGTTATGTTCTTTATTTATCATGCAAAGTGTTCACAATCTTATCTAAACATTGGTCGCCTCTACACCCTGGACTGTAAGATTTCTCACCCACCCTGTCTGTTTCAGGCCCCTAAGATCACCCTGACCGCCTCCTCCGGTCAGATGCTGGTCCGTCTGGTGAGCGACGCCCTGCACAACGCCAAGGGTTTCTCCGCCACCTTCTCCGCCGACTGCCCCCTCCTGCTCCCGGGCGCGGGGGCCCTAGCCTCCAGCAGGGACACAACCTTCGGCTCCAAGGTCACCTTCACCTGCCCGCTGGGCCAGGAGTTCGCCACCGGTCGGCCGCGCATCACCACCGAGTGCCTTCCCGGGGGGAACTGGTCGCTCACCTACATCCCGCCCTGCCAAGGTCAGTTTACCCGGAACTGTCGCGTGCAAACACAACGTTATTCTTGCACTCTACGACACACATTGAATGAAATATTATGTAGTTATACTAAATAGATAGATAGTCTTTATTTTTGTTGTACAATGGGTTACAGAGTTTTTTTATTATTCTTTAATGGCAAGGTTCGACTACAAATCGTTTTTCCACCTAACCAGTGAACTCAAAATCATCTTAAAAAACTAACAACAATACAGATTACAGGGTTACTACTTACTAACATGTCACTAACAGTACCAGTACAATAGATGAATGCCTAAGTAATGGGCAGAAGCAAACTAATTTTTACATAGTATTTACATAAACTACATATATACTTTCATATTTCATACATGTGTTTGTTTGGCTTGCAGTGGTGTTCTGTGCGTTTCTAACTTTGTGTTTGTTTGCCTGCAGAGGTGTACTGTGCGTTTCTAACTTTGTGTTTGTTTGCCTGCAGAGGTGTACTGTGGCCCAGTGCCTCAGATCGACAACGGCTTCTCTATCGGCTCCAGCAACGTGACCTACCGTGGTGAGGCCGTCTACCAGTGTTACGCCGGCTTCGCCTTCCCGTCCGCTCTGCCGGTCGAGAAGGTGTCCTGCCTCAGTGACGGCCGATGGGAGAGACTGCCTACCTGTCTCGGTGAGTGCCATTTGGTTCTCATCCAAAACTGGTGATTCAATCAAGTTGCCTTGCCTTGTCTACTCTAATATTGCATTCTATGATCATGATTCATGATCAATAATTAACAATTTAGTAATTGTATGTTGTTTTTCAATAAGAGACACACTTTGATGTCCATATAGGAACCACTTTAGACCATTTAATTTAATGTATTAGGTTAATGCAAATCTTGATCATATTTGTGATCTCTCTATAATATCTGCACATTCTTGTCACACTTATAGACCCTTCCTCCAATTATGTAGGTTTAATAAATTTAGTAACTATTTTTACTTGATTTTGACTACAAGTCTCCTCTTTACAGTACCTAATTTGAATGTACGAGTTTACTAATCAAATTTGGTCTGAACTCTTGTTGCACATGACCACTTGCCAAATGTAGATTTAAATATAAGTCGCAAGATAAATTCCTTGTTGTGAACGTGTGTGGTCCTTGCAGCTTCCCAGTGTCCTCCGCTGAACGACGCGCTCAACGCCAACGTGACGATCCTCAACGGAGGCGGACGCAGCTACGGTACGATCGTGCGCTACGAGTGTCTGCCCGGCTTCGTGCGCTCCGGACATCCCGTCATTCTCTGCATGAGCAACGGAACCTGGTCGGGGGATGTGCCCACCTGCACACGTGAGTACCACACTCTCAACTTAATACAACCAAATATGAGTTTGCTTAGATTTATTTAGACAAGGCCGCTTCGCAAACGCTTTTTTTAGTCGCGTTGATGGATGAGCTTTTTTTAAGTTTTAAGTATGCATGGGATCTCTTTAATTCTTCAAATTACATTGCAAAATCATTTTTTGTTAAATTAGGATAATTTTTTTAAGTAGTACTAATTGCTAGAGATGTGCAAAAATGGTGACAACGAAATTGCGATTTTTTTAAAGTTGCAATAATCTCTTCAAATTCAGTTTGCACATGAATCTCATGAATTGTGATTGAATGGTACCAATTTCCAATTCGCGAAATTTCGCGAAATTTTAGTTGATACCGCGAACTAGTGGCGAAATTAGCAATTATGTCCTTAAATGCGAATTAGGTCGCGAAATTTTAAAAAATAAAAACATTTCCAAGGTTGTGGTGGAGGTGCCGGGTCGAAGTCGAAATTAAATTAATACTTGCTGGTAGATATGGTGGAGGCGCCGGGTCATACAACGCGATTGTGAGATCTTAATAATCGTTTGAACGAGAGTAAGCTCAAAATACTTCAAATCCATATCAAAAGACACATAAAAAATGCATAATTTCGTAAATTTGGTGGAGGTGCCGGGTAGACGAAATTAATTCTGCTAAAAACTGTCGGAAACTTTGAAAACTGAAGGCTGAAATTGAGCTTAAAATTAAAACTGATTCTGAACTTCACTCTCATGAGCTTGTTTTTCTTTTAAATCATTAAAATCAATCAATCAATCAATTTTTTTTTTTTTTTTTTAAAGTTGTGCATGAGAAAATTGTGTTTTTTTGGTAAATCGCGACAAATCGCGAATTTTTATTTTTAAGGCGCGAATTTTCAAACTTTAAAAAACCATTTTTGCACATCTCTACTAATTGCTATCATAATTAGAATGTAAAATATCTGTAGGCTCGAAGAATTGCTTTTTGTATGCATTGTAGGTGATTGTTGTCAAGTTTCTATAGTTACTTGTTAATTGAGCGAGCGAAGCGAGCGTCTCCACTTGACTCTTATGGCTCGAATGTCTGTTTTTTTTTTTGTTTGTTTGTTTGTTTGTTTGTTTGTTTTTTTTTTTTTTTTTTCTGTTACTGCTTTGGTACAGGTCGCACCGTTTCTCTGATCGACCTGAAATTTTTCACACATGTACATACCACCTAGGCGGGTTGCTGTATAGTTTTTGAACAACATCCGATCGTTGATTATAAAAAATAAAAAAATAAAAAAAATAAAAAAATAAAAAAATGTTCCGATCGTTATGAAATTTTGCAGGGTCAATAAGTACAACATTCTCTCCTATTTTACAAATTTTCAGCTAAATCGGTCAAGACCATAAAGACTTATTGGTATGTAACAATATGGGAATGTCGTACTTGGGTCGTTGTTGCACGTACCGGTGCTCGCTCAACAACGCGACGGGACTTAAGCGTTTTCCTAGTTATTATTATATAGTTCCTAAAAAAATATATTGAAACCTTTATTTCAATGGATTCTGACTAACTTTTTCAACTTTTTCTTTCAAAAGGTACTACATCACCATTACCTTAATGTCCATGTAAAATATGAACGTTGTAGCCCCACCCGTTTGGTCAGAATCGGCCCAAATTCACGAAAATATCGCTCTAAAAATTGTAAAAGTACAATATTTATGAGAAATATTTCTTCGATTGTACCCAAAAATGTGGCAGGTCTGAGTTCAGAGATTTCGAAGATCCCCTCCAATTTTCATCAAGATCGCATAATTATGCCGTTTGCCCGGTAGAAAGCGAACAGCAAAAAAAAAAAACACAAGCTAATTTTTTGGGGGTCAGTGAAATAGAAGTCTTTGCTTCGCTCATCCAATGATGAGTGATGATCGTAGGAGTTAGTTAGTGCATCATATTACTATGTGAGCATGAAGAAACCAGTAAAATTATAAAATAACAGTAGGCCTAGATGGTGGAAAACAATCAAACATAGTTTGGAAAGGGGTTTGGATGTGGTTGCTAATCTAATAGTAATAGCCAATAGGCAAGAAGGCAAGCCCATTTTTCACAAACTATAGGAACAGATTATAACATACTTTTTTAACAGAGATCCATTTACTTGTATGCCTATATAAATAATTAACCCATCTGCACCCGTAAGCGGACTAGTCCGTGAATCATAGCCTGGCCACGGAAGCCATAAGCGGACTGGTCCGCATTTACGCGCGCTTCCGTTCAAACTGCAGTAGTATCAGCTCCTATCGGCCAATTGTTGTACTTTTTGTTGGATTTCCCGCGTCAAGCTTGTAGTGACATCTAGTGGTGTTCTTTGGTAGTCTTATGGCAAAACCATGAAGCTACAATCGACTTTGTTATCGACGTGAAACTTACGCGCCTGTCTACTGTCAATAATGGCAGATTCGGATCAACCAAACTGTCGTTCTCTGCAAAAACAATCCTAAATCAGTCAATTTTTGGATGTTCTTGGATCAGATTTCAGTGATAGTGATGGTGAAGGTTGTAATTCTAATTGTATTCGTAGAACCGGTGCAGATATAGTAAGTGAAAGTGACAGAGAAGAAGAAATGTGCGTTGGTGTGCGTGGGAGTAACATTGAGGTTAGGAATGGGCGTGATCACGATCGCGAGGGTCGTACTCGTAGCCCTACAAATTCGTGTATTGTTAGCTGTGAACAGGCCTAGGCCTAGAAATAATGCTACGGTAATAATAAGTGATAGTGACAGTGATGATGTTGATTACGTTGTTCTTACTGTACTACGCTGCAACTTCGATGGGCAAAAGTGCGCGGGTTCCATGGGCGCGCTAGCGTTTTGAGGCGCTGGTGCGGATGGGTTAACGAGCATTAGATATAAAAGGTAACTTACTTAGGTACTATTAATTACTTTGTTTTATAAAAAAATTACAACTCAAATGAGCGCACTCTGGTGTTGACACACTCTAAACCTCGCATCTAAACACAAACGTACACTGCCATCTTGCATATTAATAACTACCAACGGTTTACAAAATGACTTGAAGCTCTTTCTATTATTTTCTAATCGGATCATTTTTTAAATTTGTATTCCTACTGCTACGTTCTATAGGCAAATGGGATTAGGTAACTACGTTATTCGCGAAATTGAGTTTCTTCGGTTACTTTTAGTTCGCATTGTTTTGAAATCAGACCTGGTACAGAAGAAAAGAGTTTACGGTGTTTTAACAAAACCTGAAAAATTGCTGGTTTATGTTCAGCATTTTGCAAACTTGACCAATCCAAACCGGCCTCGACCAATCACATAGCGGTATTGACGATTGTTTGGAGTCAGGCAGTGGTTAATTAGGGGGCCATGACGTCACTCTATAGAACATGGTTGATTATGAAGCTGTAATCACTGTTGGCTCGTGTGTGACGTCACATTAATAGTGTCTATAGAACACGGTTGATTATGAATTTGTTGACTCGTGCTTACAGGAGCCCACTGCCCGGAGTTCCCGCAGATCGCCAACGGTTTCGTGACCGACATGACTCGAGAATACTTGTTCGGAGACGAGGCTCGCGTTCAGTGTCACAAGGGCTTCAAGCTGAACGGCTCCAATCTGATTCGCTGCGGCACCAACGAGGTACGTGCTCACCTGTCTGTGTGTAGGCTACCCTACCAGCAAGAGTAACGTAATCCTATCTTATCTCAATGTTACGTATGTTTTCAACGCTCTAAACATTTTAAAACTTTGTTACTTTGCATGAGATTTTGATTTCTTAATTCTTATATTCCAAGTCACCTAACTAAATAACTCCTAGATGTAATAGGTAACCATCTTTACCAAATATTGCAAATTTGAACTTATAAATAGAAAATACTAGATGGTGACAGACCTAATTTTATTCAATGTATATTTACTTAAACTGGGAAACATGAATAATCATGATTCAGTGGGGGAAAGGTACATAAGGACGACAGCTTACCTTCAAAAACATTAGGTAGGTCGCACAGGTACACAAATAGATGAATAGACAAGTTGCTGATACGTTTCGACCAACTAGTGGTCTTAATAACAGCATGAGTAGAGTAAAGTTGTGTCTGCATCTATGCATAAAGATTTATTTAGTTGTCCTCCTTTGTAAATCAGTTTTTATAACTGAATAGGATTTTTAAAAAAAATTATATTTGACTGTTTACCTGGTAATCTTATCACGGTATTGCACCCCCCTAGACGTTCGAGTCTCCCCCCGTGTGCGAGGACGTCAACGAGTGCACCAGCAGCCAGTGCGACGTCGCCAGCTCGGAGTGCGTCAACACCGCGGGCTCCTTCTACTGCAAGTGTCGCTCCGGGTTCGGTCGCAGCCAGGACTGCCGTCCCGTGGGAGACCTGGGTCTCTCCGGAGGGGGGATCCCGGACGCGGCTATCTCGGTCTCGGGCTCCGAGCCTGGTTACGCTGCGGCCGGTGTCCGGCTGAGCAGTGTGGTCGGCTGGTGCGGCTCCGCTCAAGAACCTGGACTCAACTGGGTTGTGCTGGATCTCAAGGCCCCCATCGTACTACGAGGTAGGTGTACTTTGTGAAAATACTATAGGAAAACGCTAAAGTCCCGCCGCGTTGATGGATGAGCTTTTTAAAGTTTAAAGTTTGCTTGGGATATCTTTACTTTTGCAAGTGCTTTGTTTTGCTGCTACGCATTGTAGGTGAATGTTGTCAAGTTTCTTTTGTTTCTTGTCAATTGGTATTATTTACCGTAAAAAACTATTATTAAAAGCTTTATTTCTATGGATTCTGGGTAACTTTTTCAACTTTTTCTTTCAAAGGTACTACATCACCATAACCTTAATGTCCATGTATAATATGAACGTTGTTGCCCCACCCGTTTGGTCAGAATTGGCCCAAATGGCACGAAAATATCGCACAAAAAATCAAAAAACTTATATTAAAAGCTTTATTTCTATGGATTCTGGCTAACTTTTTCAATTTTTTTTTCAAAAGGTACTACATCACCATAACTTTAATGTCCATGTATAATATGAACGTTGTAGCCCCACCCGTTTGGTCAGAATTGGCCCAAATGTCACGAAAATATCGCACTAAAAATCGAAAAAAATCGTAAAAGTACGATATTCATGAGAAATATTTCTTCGATTGTACCCAAAAACAATACACCTCTAAGTTCAGAGATTTCGAAGGTCCTGTCAAATTTTCATCAAGATCGGATAAGCCGTTTGTCTGGTAGAGAGTTAACAAACAGACAAAAAAACAAACAAAAAAAAAAAAAACAAAAAAAAAACACCCGAGCTAAATTTTTTTGGGGGGTCGGTGAAATTGAAGTCTTCGCTTCGCTCATCCAAATAGCGATCTCAAACTAATGTTGATCATCTGCAAATTATACAAAATTATATAATGTTTTGATATCGTTAAATGACCAATAATCCTTGACTCAATGTATGAATTATTAAAAGGTTATCAATCAGACAATCACTAATCATACCTTACGCTAAACCATGGGCGCCGGGAGGGGGGGGGGGGCAAGGGGGGGCGCTTGCCCCCCCTGGATTTCAGGAAAAATAAATTTTAACTAGTGATATGCGTTTATTACATATAAATTAATGTTTTTGTGAAACCGAAATTCAATTAAAAATTTATATTAATAATAATAATTATATATTTAATGATCCGATCGGGAGCGGAGTGTTGCTAGTTTGTTTGTTTTTAGTACTTAGTAATGTATTGAAATTTCGCATTTTCCTTTTTGGGTCTAGTCAATCACGCCCGTTATCCATTTATTTTATGTTATGTGATATTATGTGTATGATTTATTGAAATAAATAATAATAATGTAACAAGATATCGTTTCTATGATTTGTAGGCTAGTAAATTATTAGTCGATGTAGACCTCTAAGAACGTGTTTATGTTTTATATTTTTATTCCACATTGCATTGCAACTGGAGAGAACTTACAAGTTGCAGTTTATGTAAGAAAAGAAATGTGATCAAAACAGTCACATTCATTATAATTTTATGCAATTAAAATAAAGCCTTTATTTTTGAAACGTGTGTCTCATTTTCAACTCATAACCCATTTTAGTAACCGTATAAAAGTTGAGACACAATGTTTTTTGTTTACTTTCTAGTATCTACTGCACAAAAATTACATAATTTCGGTATCGTATTCAGCCCACTACTTTTTTCTAAAACCCACCAAATGCATTCTAAAAACCTGATTTTCAAAAATTTCGCCTGCGGCGCTATTGTTGGGGGCTCCGCCCCCCAAACCCCCCGTGCTTGCCCAACTGAACTACAAATTGTGATAGTTGCCCCCCCCCTGCTAAAATTCCTGCCGGCGCCCATGCGCTAAACATGCCAGCTAATTGATTAATCAGGACACGATATTGATTGAGAATAATGAACTGTTTTGGCTTCGCTAATTATTTTTCATTGCTCATGTAAATTTTATTGCAAATGGTACCCAAGTAATACCCAAGCAGATGACATGCTTTGTAATAAAAGTGATATTGAAAATCATATACAGTGTCAAACAAATTTGTATATTCATTGTACATTGTTCTATTGATTGGAAATACAATGTCTTACTTATTTCTTAGGTTTCCGAACCCAGAGCGTGACACGAGAAGACGGAACCACAGCTTTCACCTCTGCCGTCCGCATCCAGTTCACCGACTCCCTCACTGACGTATGGCGCGATTACACCAACCCCGACGGTACACCTGTCGAGTTCCGCATCCTCGAACCCACTCTCTCCGTCCTGAACCTTCCCGTCCCCATCGAGGCGCAGTTCCTCAGGTTCCGCATACAAGACTACGTTGGAGCGCCCTGCTTGAGGCTAGAGGTGATGGGCTGCACGAGGCTAGAGTGTCTGGACGTCAACGAGTGCGCTGTCAATAATGGAGGATGCCACCAAAAGTGCCTCAACACCGCTGGGAACTTCTCATGCGCTTGTAATACTGGTTTTGAACTTTTCAAGGTAAGCATTTACATAGCAAGTACCGGTACTGGCTTCTGTTCTGTTTCTAAAGGTTGCAGTAGCTATTTGTTGTAAACTAATTCAAAGTAAAACATGCTTTTTGAGTTGGATGGGTAGATAACTTAAAATGCCTGCTTTTTATTGTAGTAGTATTACAAATTTTAAACATAAAATTGCTACCTAATTTTGATAGGTCTAGTTTTATTTCAAAGGAGGTTGTAATTTATTTTGTATTCCATTATCCAAGTTGTTTATTGCTACAAATATGTAATACATTTAGTTATATAGAAATCACTTCTTTTGTTTTGTACCACACTCCATTGCACTTGGTTGCGTAATTAAATTTGAAAAATGATATGCGTAGTATGAAGAAAATGGTAAAATGCAGAGTAAAGAATTTAATTTAAATACAAACAAAAGTAATACTGCACAAGTTCAAATAATCTTATGTGTCTAACTAGTAAAGTTAGGTTTTGTTGATAGAATGCCAATCGACAATCGTACATATTTATTATTTATGTCTCTATTTATCAAGAAATTCAGCAACCACCATCACATTTTGAAGGTAAGCTGTTGGTAGTAAAGTGTTATCTGACAACCCCCTTCTCTCTCCTCGTAGGCTAACGGCACGGCCGGCTTCAGTGTGGACCCCTCCGAGAGTGGAGAGCGCGACGGCGACGCTCGCCAGCGCAACAAGACTTGCGTACCGGTCATGTGCCCCGCACTAGAGGCTCCAGAGAACGGTCTCATACTCAACACGAAGCTTATGCATCACTTCGGAGACCTCGTCCGGTTCCAGTGTAGCTTCGGCTACGTCATGTCGGGCAGCGCTGCTCTGCTCTGCACCTCAGCCGGGGTGTGGAACGGAACCGAGCCCGAGTGCCAGTGTGAGTTTGAAATACTTAATTATATTTTGTAATATTAAATGCGTACAATCCACTTTTATAAATGCTATTAAAACAGAATACTACCATTGCCCCTGCTTGCCTATAAAAAGTTTGTAACACGAAAATAAAAAACTTTACCCTATGGAAGCCCTTGCTTTAGACAAAGAAAGTACGCGTGAAAGTATGAAGCAACTGACTGGATTGGTAGCCATTGACGTTGTAGAAACGTATTTACGAGCTGCAATGTGTTAAAGAGTGTCACTACAACTCTGTTGTTCTTTTGCTGTTTTGCTCATGCTATGCTTTTGAAAGTTAAAACATAATAATATATGTCATTATTAATTATAAGTACAAAACATGCAATATTTAGCTAACTACCCATAATAATAATACAATTACCTAGTCTTATCTAAAAAGTTCATTCGTCGCCTACAACACCTGTGTCTTGTTATCCTCTAGATGCCAAGTGTGTGAGCCTGCCCGACTCCAAGGCCGAGGGTCTGACTGTGACACGACCAGACGAGAGCGTTCTAGTTCCCTTCAGAGAGAACGTGACGTTCCAGTGTGAAGCCGTCGGACGTTCCCTGCGATACACGGCCAGTGCGGCGTTCAGGCAGTGTGTCTACGATCCACAACCGGTAAGTATCTCGCTTGCTTCGTTCTTTTGTTCTAGCTAGAAAGTTTTCTATTTAAATTAACTTTTTGATAAATTTAGCTTTGCTTTATTTAAGAACTTGCTACAAAAATTGATATGATCTAAAAAATTAAAATGTATGTTTTTATTCAAGAAAATTATCAACTGTTATATTTTAAATAGGTGGTTTCACGTTACTTGGTGTAATTGAAAAAAAATATTATGTGAACGATATGGATTGAGATGAACGAACGTTGGTTTGCGTCCCACAGGGCTACCCCGACTACTGGCTCAGCGGTCGCCCCCCCTCCTGCCCTCGCATGGACTGTGGGCCCCCCCTCCCCTCCCCCGGAGCCGAGTACGGCAAGTTCGCCGACTCCAAGTATCAGTCCTCGTTCTTCTTTGGCTGCCAAGACACGTTCAAGCTGGCGGGACAGACCGGGCGCCACGACAACGTCGTCAGGTGAGCCAACCTTTATTTATGTATTTAAATACCCGTAAGTCTTTTTCATTATGTGCCTTGCATGTCACAGGGATATGCCAGCATTGCAGTCAATGTTGTCGAAAATTATCCTAATATGAACGACAATGAGAATTAAAGACATATTTATTCTGTGTGATACAATAGACTAATAATACACAAAACAATACCCGCCACCAAAGCTGTCTTGAGACATGGACATTTGCTTGTTTGTTTACATATTTTCTCACTTATTATTAAGTAGTAGGCCTACGCACTAAGTTGCTAATTTTTCTGCATTGAATAACAATAAAGTGATATCAATGATTATGGCTACTGACAAGTCATGCTGCTCTTGCAAACAGTAAGACCTCATTTTCGGAGCCCCCATTGTCTAATAAATAACGTGATATAGTATAGATAGATAGATAGATAATCGTCTTTATTTTTCAGGCGCGATTAAGGCCAGCTAAACCTTTTCTTCCATCCAACCTTTAATATAAATACATTTAATATAAATCACAGATTGCTTGGGGCATGATTATTTGTTTTGGAATAATTGTTGTAGTTTAATGTTTTTAAGTAGACCTTAGTTCATACATTATTTTTTATGTAAGGTTGCAAAGTATGGCTGTTTAATTGTGTGATTGCTTGTGTAGGTGTCAGTCTGATGGCGTGTGGGACTTTGGCGACCTGCGTTGTGAAGGCCCGGTGTGCGAGGACCCGGGACGCCCGACTGACGGCGTCCAGATGGCTCGAAGCTACGAACAAGGAGCGCAGGTACAGTTCGGTTGCTCCCGCCCCGGCTACATCCTCATCAACCCGCGGCCAATCACGTGCGTGCGCGAGCCCGAGTGCCGCATCATCCGACCGCTCGGACTGGCCTCGGGAGCGATACCAGACTCCGCGATCAACGCAACGTCCGAAAGACCCAACTACGAGGCTCGTAACGTCAGGCTGAACAGCGTCACTGGTTGGTGCGGGAAGCAAGAGGCCTTCACATACGTGTCTGTCGACTTGGGCAAGGTCTACAGGGTCAAGGCCATCCTCGTCAAAGGTATGTAAGAGTGACTACATGTCAATACATTTTTTTGCATTTGATATCCCCTCTTTACAGGACATGAATATGAACTTGTCCTCATTATTTTTACAAGATTCCAATCAATATCATTGAACTTTTTTAAACAACATAAATTACAAAAAAAGTCTGTTCTTTTTATCTGTTCAAGTTTTTAAAAGGAATGTGCAAGCAATGTAAGAATTAATTATTTAATTTTCACATTGGATAATAAGGTAACAAACAACTTTAAATTTCTCGATTTGGTTAGTCGGGAAACAAACAAGAAACAACATTTACAAACAGTAATGGTATCAAATAAAAATTCTGATCCATCCAAATATTGACATAAAAAAACACAATATTTTATTTTGTACCCATCCCGACTGTTTACAGGTACTATCAATTGAATATTACTGCACTTTATTATTCATAAACTAGGAAAACGCTAAAGTCCCGCCGCGTTGATGGATGAGCTTTTTAAAGTTTTTAGTTTGCGTGGGATATCTTTACTTTTGCAAGTGCTTTGTTTTGTTGCCTACGCATTGTAGGTGATTGTTGTCAAGTCTCTATTGTTTTTGTCAATTGGTATTATTTACTGTAAAAAACTTATGATAAAAGCTTTATTTCTATGGATTCTGGCTAACTTTTTCAACTTTTTCTTTCAAAAGGTACTACATCACTATACCTTAATGTCCTTGTATAATACTAGGAAAACGCTTAAGTCCCGCCGCGTTGTTGGATGAGCGTAATAGGAGCATTGAACTGCCATGTGTTATGCGGATTTTCTGTTGTTCTGTGAAAAAATTATTACTAAGTCGAAGATTTTTTTAAAATTAAATTAAATTAAATTAAAAATTTACTTTATTTTTTTATTAATCGTAATTTTAAAAAAAGAAAAAATCGTAAAATTGCGATTTTTCATAAGAAATAATTATTCGATTGCACTCAAATTTTACACGAATATATTAATTCATAAAATTAAGGTTCTGTGAAAAATCATCACAATAGGATGAAACATGTAGGTGTTATAAGTCAATGAATTGTTTTAAAAAGAAAAAAAACTGTAAAATTTCGATTTGCATGAGAAATAATTTTTCGATTGCGCTAAAATTTCACATGAATATTTTAATTCATAAAAGTAAGGTTCTGTGAAAAAATCATTAAAATCGAATTAAGCATGTAGGTGTTATAAGTCGAAGAAATTTTTTTAAAAATCGAAAAAATCGTAAAATTGCGATTTTCATGAGAATTTTTTTTTCGATTGCGCTCAAAAACGTGGCAGTTCTAAGTTCAGAGATTTCGAAGGCCTCCATAAAATTTCATCACAATTGGAGTATCGGTTTAGCCGGAATCGTGTTAACAAACACACAATAATACAGAAAAAAAAAAAAGAAAAACATTCCGGATTTTTTTCTCCAGTGTAGTGAAATGGAATCTTCGCTACGCTCGCTACGCTCATCCAATGAACGTCGTAGCCCACCCGTTTGGTCAGAATTGGCCCAAATGGCACGAAAATATCACACGAAAAATAAAAAAAAAATATTAAAAACTTTATTTCTATAGATTCTGGCTAACTTTTTCAACTTTTTCTTTCAAAATGTACTACATCACCATTACCTTAATGTTCCATGTATAATATGAACGTTGTAGCCCCACCCGTTTGGTCAGAATTGGCCCAAATGGCACGAAAATATCGCACAAAAAATCGAAAAAAATCGTAAAAGTACGATATTCATGAGAAATATTTCTTCGATTGTACCCAAAAAACGTAGCAAGTCTAAGTTCAGAGATTTCGAAGGTCCTGTCAAATTTTCATCAAGATCGCATATGCCGTTTGCCCGGTAGAGAGCGAACAAACAGACAGAAAAACAAAAAAACAAACAAACAAACAAAAAAAAAAAAAACACCCGAGCTAAATTTTTTGGGGGTCAGTGAAATTGAAGTCTTCGCTTCACTCGCTTCGCTCGCTACGCTCATCCAATAAATTTTCCGCTTGTCTTGGTGTTACTCTTGAAATAACCTGGCCACTGTTCCAACCTCTAATAGCAATGTTCCTTGCTGGTAGATGCTCGTCCACTCACGGGTCCCTAGTTCCGTGTCTCCCCAGGTCTACCAATCTTTAAGCACTACAGATGCTCCAATACGATATTAGCTGACCGTGTTTTGTGTCTGTGTCCAGGCGTGGTCACCAACGACATCGTCGGCCGACCGACCGAGATCCGTTTCTTCTACAAGCAAGCCGACTCCGAGAACTATGTCGTCTACTTCCCCAACTTCAACCTGACGATGCGCGAGCCGGGTAACTACGGCGAGCTGGCGATGATCACGCTGCCCAAGTACGTTCAGGCTCGCTACGTCATACTCGGCATCGTCAGCTACATGGACAACGCCTGTCTCAAGTTCGAGCTGATGGGATGTGAGGAGCCCAAGGTTGAACCTCTGCTCGGCTACGACTACGGATTCTCTCCCTGCGTTGGTGAGTGCTATTTTCTTAATTCTTACAAGCTACAAGAAGGTTTTTTATAGCTAAAAAAATGTAAATTGAACTTCATTTAACAGTGAGGCTAGTACCATATTTTCTTTTTATTTGCTAGCATAATTTTATTGCTCTTTAGTCAAAAGGTTTTTAATTTTAAGTATGTCTAGGCAGAGTGTTGTTCAATTCAATGGTTTTACAAACATTAGCTTTGTTTGACTTAGAATCCTAGATGGACTAAAAGAATTAATAATGTTGGTAACACAATTATTTTGAAAATCTTCGAAAAATCTTGAGAATTTATCTAATCTTCATTTCAATTTCTTAATTGTTGGTGGTAGTGTTGAACCAGAAGCTTAGAGGCTATGGTTATTTTAAAAACCAAACAATAACTGCGGAGTACTTTTCCCGACAACTAATTGATTTGAATGCCCCCCGCCCCCAGACAACGAGCCCCCCGTGTTCCAAGGCTGCCCCCAAGCCCCCATCGTAGTCCGCAAGGGCCCCAACGGAGGACTAGAACCCGTCAACTTCACCGAGCCGGTAGCGGTTGACAACTCCGGATCTATCGCTCGCCTGGAGGTGAAGCCACAAAGCTTCCGGACTCCGCTCCAGGTCTTCCAGGACACGACCGTCAAGTACATCGCGTTCGACTACGACGGTAACGTGGCCATCTGCGAGATCAACATCACAGTGCCAGGTAAGAATAATAATAATTCTTTATTTCATCTTGATCGTATACAATACATAGCACAGATGTCCACTACTCTGAAAAGAGTGTGAAGTACTAGTGAATATACTTAGGTAGGTATCTATTCTAGGTAGGACCTACTTAAAATACGTATAATTACAATCTAGGCTTAAACAAAAATGTGAAAAGAAACTGTTCAAAGCCATAAGCCATGTACCAAGTAAGATATTACAGAGTTATAGGGAAAAAACAAGGAAATTATTTGATTCACAGGAATACAAATGTGTGTGCATGAATTTAGTAGTAACTACTATCTTTACAATACAATATACATAATTGCATCATTAGTACTAGTATGTTTACCATATTTCCCGGAACATAACTCGCACCAAATAATAATTAATATCTATTGATTGAATGTATATTTATTATTTTTATACAACTGAACATCCCCTACTTTTCAGCTGCTGAAAATTGCTTGATTACTTAGGAAATACTACTACAAAATTAGATAGCTATGAAACGATTCAATATACTTCATATAATAAACAGAGTAATTTATCTGACAAGGAAACAACTATATTCCGGCACATTGTCAAGTGTACGGTTGTGTTTCAGACGACACCCCTCCTCGCCTCAGCTGCCCACAGTCGTACGTCATCGAGCTAGTTGACAAACAAGAGTCTTACGTCATCAACTTCAACGAGACTCGGCGTCGCGTCAACGCTTCCGACGCTTCGGGTGAAGTGCGCATCAGCTTTGTACCTGAACGGGCAACAATTGCAATTGGTAAGTAGTTACTGCAATTGAACATTATTTTTATTTACTATTTGTTTTTTATTATTGTACTTTGGCTAATTGATGTGCACTGTAGGTCAATCAAGCAGACTTATAAAAAACTCGTCTAATGCTGATTATTACTTTGTGGAATTTAATTTTGTTGGGGAGATCCTGTACTTATCTTAGATTAATGACTAATGAGCAATCAAATTAAATATATAATTTTGTTGAAGGCGAGTTCATTTTAAAGTTGTTTCAATTAGTACGTTCCACAAGGCAAACATAGTTAAATAAATACTAGTAATTAGCTACCTACCTTTACTATTTAGTTAACAACTAAATAAGAAACAACTACTGTGTAGTATTATGTATGTCATGTTGAAGTGAATAAATTGTATTTTTGTATTGTGTGGATTGATATTTACGAAATTGTGCTAAATATTAGTGATGACATCGGGTAGTAAATATTGGAGTCGACTCCGGAGCCTTGGGAAACCGGGTAGGAGTCGACTCCCGATCCGCAATTTAAAAAAAATAAAAAATAATTTTTTTTTGCAAAAGTTATTTTTAGCCCACAACTCTAGTTAAATAAATAATAAATAAATTGTAGAGTCTACCCACTCAGTTATATAACTGATTTTCAGTGGGGTTGCACAACGCTGTCCGGCCATTACCCCCCCCCCCCTCCACCCGCTATGTATCACTAGCTTGCTTGTCTCTTGGCCCAGCCAAGACTCTCGCAAATTTGTAATGTTTACGTTTTGAGAAAAGATAACAACTAACGAGACAACAAGTGCAATCTCATTCAATTTATCATTAAAAAAATATATATATATATATATATATATATATTTATTTTTTTTTTACCCGACTCCTTGAAAATGGAGTCGACTCAACAGGAGTCGGGTAGGAGTCGGGTACCCGAGTACCCGATGTATCCCTACTAAATATGTATTCTATGGAAGTTAGGTTTTATAGACAGTGTACCAAGATTGTGATCTTACTTGAATAGTTATGACTGTGCTCAGCAGTGTTGCAACGTGTCTAACCTCGCTCTGTTTCCAGGTGGCTTTGAGAACGTGACTGTGGTGGCAACCGACAAGTCTGGCAACCAGGCGCGGTGTCACTTCCAGGTGGCCGTGCAAGCCACACCGTGTGGTGACTGGGAGCTACAGCCGCCAACTAACGGTGCTCTCAACTGTCTGCCGGGAGAGAAGGGACTTCAGTGCATCGCCACGTGCAAGCCGGGCTTCAGGTAGGGCTCCGATAACATTCAACAACACCACTTTATTCAGCATTCAGTAGCCATTAACATTGAAATGTGACTGATTTGGTGTCACTGCTGTAGATTAGGCTTGGACCAGTTTGATATCAGATGCCAAATAAGTTTATTTGTATTTATCTTCAATTTTCAATTCTATATTTATTATCTCTTGTTGTTGCGCTCTCTTGTCAATGACAAGCCTTGTTTCAAGTTATTATACATTAAGACTTAAGAGCGTTTTTTTTCCTATAATATTGTACCATGAATTGGGCTTTGCATTGCCAGTTTCTGACACTCGTAGAGCCACCGTAGTACAAGCCCAGTCTAGATGATCCACTCTGCCGTGCCCAAAGAACTACGCGTAGTGAGTCATTCAGTCACGGCCTACTATGTTGATGATTCGTAGTGCATTTAGGGCCAATACTACCGTAGCACGACCTGAAAAAACCTTTGGGTGCAAAACCCAATTGTGTCATATTTATTTTGTTTTGTTTATTTAATGAATTAATATATCCAAAAGTCCAAAAAAGATATACTATATACTTTGAATAATATTTGTGCTTTATTTATACTGTAAACTCTCACCTATTCTTAAACATATGTAATTATTCACCAACAACAACATTTGGCTCAAATTATTATAAAAATTACCTATTGTAATTCGCATATTTATAAATGAATTCGTACATTAAACTAAGATCAAAATAATGTACATTATACAATATGAGAGGCCTACGTTAAGAGCCTAAAAGTAGACCGGTGCTAACGTGGGACTTATGTCTACAGGTTCACTGACGGCGAGCCCGTCAAGACGTTCAGCTGTCTGTCCAAGTCGGCCTGGACCCCGACCTCCGTGGTCCCCGACTGCGTGAGCGAAGACACCCAGCAGGCAGCGTACCACCTGGTCGCCAGCCTGACCTACCGCGCTAACGGAGCGGTCGCGCCCACTTGTCTAGCGCAGTACGTAGATCTGCTAGCGCACTACCACCCGACACTCAACAACGTGCTCACGCAACGCTGCTCGGCTGTCAACGTCAACATGAACGTTACGTTCATCGACATGAGACCGCAGCTCATTGAAGATAACACTGTCAAGGTACGTGTATGTTTGTTTATGTATAGTTTGAATGTCCAGCTTATTCATCTTATCATAAACTGATTTAACAAAGAAGGATCACTGTTATACTTGCTTTTTCAACTAGAATTTTATTTATATTGCCTGCGTGCTTTGTATTACTTTCTTGGTTAATAAGCTTTTCTAAATTGCCTTGTACTTTCCCATGCAAGGCAGGACTTAGGAACTCTCTGGTAACATAAAAACTTATGTTAACTGTTGCTTATTCTTCTGTGAGAAAGAAACTTGGCATTTCAACAAAATTCTGTTCTGCTCTAATTTATACCTGACATTACAGATGTCTTGTGCAGTCAGTCAAATACCAAAAGTGCCTTGACCCTATGTTGCTACTGTAGGGTAAGCAACACCTCTGTTTAATGCAGTTGTTGCATAACTCCCTCCCTGCCCGTCAATAGCATTTGTACGTAGCTTCGTACCCTACCACAGAAGTAATTGCCCTTGCTCTCTCTCCCTAGATCGACTACGTTCTATCCGTGATGCCGGCCGTCCGACAACCCCAACTCTACGACCTCTGTGGTTCGACCTTGAACCTCATCTTCGACCTGTCGGTTCCCTACGCCTCCCTAGTCATCGAGCCCCTGCTCAACGTGTCCGCTATCGGCAACCAGTGTCCTCCGATCAGGGCGCTGCACTCGGACATCACCCGCGGCTTCTACTGCTCTGTCGGAGAGGTTCTCAACATGGCCACTACCGACGTTCCTCGCTGCCGTGAGTACCTACAAACATATCCTCATCCATGTAATGAACACCCTGGCAATTTCTACAAATAAAACATTTTTGTTCGAAGCGTACTTAAATGACTTGTTGATAGGGCTGTGAAGCTGGGATTTTTGAAGTCGAGCAAATTTGGTATGGAGCAGACTGAAATCGCAGGATTTAATCCATTCACTTTGAAGTTGATGTATGTAGATTTACTGAATCAATAGAAATTTCATTAAAAAACTTGGCAGCAATGTGTGAAATCTTCTCAATGTTGAGCTAGTTTTTACATTTGCTACACAATAACACAACTGAGCAAAGCTTGCCAAAATGTAACATTTACAAGTACTTCCACAAGTTTCTAGAATTTTCATCCAGGTTTATTTTGCGTTTTGCAGCAATATTAATTTGTATATTGACGGAAATCATTATAATTTTAAATGTTGTTTAATGTTTATCTTTCCCAAAAGATGTACTTTTTAATGTAAGACAATAAAATTTCATTTTTATTTATTTTAAAATTTCCTTTCATGATTTATTATAAGGCCTACTGCTATAAATTATTTATAAATTAAATAAAATAAATGATACCTTGAAAGCCTGAACTACAACATGTTTCCCCGTCTGGTGCAGTGCACTGCCCGGCCGGTACGTTTGCTGGCGACGCCCAGAAGAAGTGTACCTCCTGCTCGCGAGGATTCTACCAGAACCAGGCCCGCCAGGGGTCCTGCCTCAAGTGTCCCCTGGGAACCTACACCCGGGAGCTGGGCTCCAAGAGCGTGGCAGACTGTGTGCCCGTCTGCGGATACGGCACCTACTCTCCCACGGGACTTGTGCCCTGTCTGGAGTGCCCTAGGAACAGGTAGGACTTCAAAAACAACTCAATATTTGCACCCTCATCTTGCCAATTGTCTCTATTTGAACTGACTAACAATCAAATTGTGTTACAATTGTGTCATGTACTATTGTGCAAACTTATTTCTTACCTTTCCTCAAAGTTTATATATATTCATATGTTTAAATTAAATATTAACCCCATTTAATTTTAGCTTGGGTGCTATTTATTTACAATTTAAAAATTTTTTGTGCCATAAACTGAAACTCTTCGATTTTTCATATGCCCACAATGGACATTATTTGTGTCATCATGACTGTGTTTTCTAGTTAGCCAGTAGAGATAGGACTCTTGTTCACTCCGATCCATGCCACTTGGCAATTTGTCCCTTTCAACCTCAAGACTTTATAGTGGACGTTAATGTAAAATTTGTCAATGGGTTTCAGGGTCATTCATTTATAATTTGAATAATATGGGGTTTGGTAAAGTTTGGTTTGTTTCATGAAGTAGATATAGCCAATATACATTACTGAAAGAAATTTTATTTACAAAAAGTAAAATGTTAAATACTATTAGTATGATTGTCCTCTATCAAACGGAGTCGGTTCTCTGACATGTATGTTTGCCCTGCTTGCAGCTACACCGGAGAACCCCCCACCCAGGGCTTCAAGGATTGCCAGGCCTGCCCTGCGACCACCTACACCTACCAACCTGCCGCACCTAACAAGGACATGTGTCGAGCCAAGTGTCCCACCGGACAGTACTCATCGACTGGCCTAGCGCCGTGCGCCATGTGTCCCCAGCACTTCTATCAGCCCAACGCTGGCCTCACAGGTTCGTACAATACATGCCTAGCTAGTCGATAAGAGTAATTCGAATACCTAACAGCTTCTGATAGAATCTTTCACTAGCCTACAACCACAACAAAATAGTCCAAGATGTGTCTTACTGATAACTTACTATTTACTGTTATTATTATTTAATTTACCATAATCTACACTGTCCTTGTTTATTACACAAGTCAGATTAGCTCTTGAGGAGAAATAGACAGCCTTTCGCTTTCTTGCCTTTCTTATGTTTACTGGGAATTAATAATTTACTGACCATGTACCATGTATTCATCATACACTAGGAAAACGCTTAGTCCCGCCGCGTTGATGGATGAGCGTTTTTGTAAGTTTTTAGTTTTTGTAGGACCACTTTTCCTTTGCAAGTGCTTTTTGAATGCATTGTAGGTGATTGTTGTCAAGTTTCTATTGTTACTTGTTAATTGTTATTATAAACCTCAAAAAAACTCATATTAAAACCTTTATTTCTATGGATTCTGGCTAACTTTTCAACTTTTTCTTTCAAAAAGCAATATCACCTAAGCCGTGAATAGAAGTTGTAGCCCCACCCGTTTGGTCAGAATCGGCCCAAATGTCACGAAAATATCACACTAAAAATCGTAAAAAAAAAAATCGTGAAAGTACGATATTCATGATAAATATATCTTCGATTGTACCCAAAAACGTTCCAGGTCTAAGTTTAAAGATTTCGAAGGTCTCCAGAAAATTTCATCGCAATTGAGTATCGGTTTAGCCGGAATCGTGTTAACAAACACACAAAAATACAAACAAAAACAAATAAGAAAAACGAAAAAATCATAAAATTGCGATTTTCAAGAGAAATAATTTTTGATCAATTTTTGTACGGTGCAGTTCTAAGTTCAGAGATTTCGAAGGTCTCCATAAAATTTCATCCTAATCGGAGTATCGGTTTAGCCGGAATCGTGTTCACAGACACACAAAAATACAAAAAAAAAAGAAAGAAAGAAAGAAAGAAAGAAAGAAAGAAAGAAGAAAAAAAAACATTCCGGATTTTTTTCTCCAGTGTAGTAGAATGGAATCTTTGCTTCGCTCGCTACGCTCATCCAATAAATACCTATGAACATTAAAGAACTTAACTGAACTGAACTCATCCCAGCCAAATGAATTAGTACATAAATTTACATCTTATTTTCCGGTCTGTTTCTTCTGTACTTTAGTCAGTATATTTGACTACGTAAGTGTTGTGACTTGTGTCTAATGCATCTTGTTTGTTTTCAGCGTGCGTTGAATGCCCAGGCAACACCAAGACTGAGAACGTGGGCGCGTCTTCGAGAGAAGAGTGTATGCCCATCCTGTGTACCGAGAACGCTTGTCAACACGGAGGACTCTGCATTCCGATGGGTAGGTTTCATCACAGTCTGGTGGCATTCTCTTTAGCTTTCTCAACTTATCATGTAATTGTAAATATGTTTGTTATGCAACCTGCTTGACTGACTTATTATATAGCTTGCAAACATTTTACAGAGTACCTGTACCATACTGTCGCTGCTCACAGGTTCTAGGTCCTAACTTACCGTCCCACGGTGGATCATCAATAATCGCGGATAGGCCTTCTAACCTTGACTTGAACCTACTGTTTACAAACGTGCTATTCTTATCTCGGGGTTTTTGCATACGTTCATAACGGGTGTTGAAACAAGAAGTAGATTTTATAGTTAACACGAAACCTATGCGTTCTACGCACGGGACGGGAAAATCTAGCCCTAGCAAAACAAACACACAAACATGTACAGTGGCGGATCGATGACACAACAACATACAACTTCTGCCCTCGCGGGTCAAGAAGAGGTACCTGAACCTGGCACGCTAGTGTAGACGTTCCGGATCCAGGGGCTGCACACGTCCGGTGGTTGCTCGACGTTCCTGCTTGTCCTGTACTAGTTGCTACTTAAGAATTAGATAGTTGAAACGGCTGAAGGCTTAGAATTAACTTTAAGAGGAGGATTTCAGGATGTTCATGCTAACTCAGTGAGTGAAACAATTTAAAAGCAGTGGCGTTATATTGTAACGATTGTGAAATACTAAATACTGACATCCGGTTTTGATAATTTAGGTTGGATCCAACTCATGCAAAGATAAGAAAACATAATAAATAATACCCTGGTTACAGAATCCTTAAGAATAGGTCTTATTATAATACGAAGATTCGTAGCCTATCGTTGTTCGTAGAGGGGGGAGGGGGAGGACGTCGCCATCTTGGAAGTGCCTTGCACGGGAGCGGCCGGGGAGAGGGGTGGCCGACGGTAGATCTCTGCTACGGAAGGGCCCTGTGTCCGCGCTTGCCGTGGTATCGGGGTCACGTGATCGTGAACTGGCCGATTTACCAACCTTCCTAAGAGACTGCCTAGGCCCTCAGACGAACTCGAAGTTCTCTGGGTCTCGAACAAATTGGGGGAGTTGCAACTTATGGGTTATTTATCTTACTTGTGTAGAGTAGTGGATGTCCAAACGATGATGTAGATGTGACCCTGGTAGTCCCACGTGGCTGGACGTACCAAGTCAACTTACTTTGAAATGACCGGAAAACCTTGAAACGCTCTTACTGAACTCGCATGTCACTCCGTATGGTGTAGATATAAGAATTTACCATAGTAATTGCGATGTCGTCGTTATTCGCGCATGGCTATTGAACACTCGCCATGTGGCTAGCACGTTACTCGGCTATCACGAAGATTACTGATATGAACTTGAAACACATGATTATATACGCGAGATGTAGCTCGACCTCAGCAGGAGGTACAGACCCATCTTGGGATTACTCCCCACTTTTGCGAAAATACCCATGCTTTCAAAAACACTGATTAAAAGATGCACTCTACTTGCAGTCAACCGTCGTCTTCTCTGGTGATGTGCGTAGTGGACGATTCCTTGCTCGGAACACAGGCACACTTGCTTCTACTACTTCCTTTGGGTTTCACACTCTGCCCTGTGTTGGGTCTCACGACCCGCGCACTTTAAACTAAGGGCTGTAATTGGTCTGGGGGTTTGCCTACGTATTTCCGTTTTCTAGACGAAATTCGACTCCACTCGCATTTTTACTGCCTAGATGGCTCGGGCATCGTCCGCGCTTGCCATGGGTCGAGGCCGCGACGAAGACCAGTGAAGCGAGAGGATGTGTCGGCTGGGCTTCACATTCCGGAGCCGAAAACACCACACTTGCGGTGACAAACTCAACTTTCAGCCCTCGCTACTGCAGGGTGGTTCGGAGATCCCGTTACCTGTACTCCCTATCCCAAAAACATCGGTGAAATTAACCAAATACATTGACTCTCAGCTGCACTTGCACAACTAGAGTGGCTACTGAATTATTACTTGTGATTTGTGACATCACGTAAATTTGCACGTAATATGCAAATTTACTTAACCAATTAAATGCCTTAACTGTTACAATTAAACCTTATCATATGCAAATATATTAAAATAAAAATGAAAAATTCTCCGGCTGAGGGCCTAAATGAGACTTGCACAGGCCGTGCGGTTACAATACTTTTTCAAATATTTAAACTATATTTAGTAGTGCTTACAAAGTAAGTAATCTCCATACATTTATGAAAAATTTCAAAACTGGAATTATTTTAATTTTACTACTTTGTAACCCAAATATAGTATGTTTTATCAAAAACGTTTTTTAATACCAGGGTACTTGTACCAAAATAACTAAAAGTAAAATATCAGTGTTACCATGGTACGTAGTGTGGAAAAAAGCCATCCTGTCTAACCAATATGTTGTTTCCAGGTCACGGCATCCAGTGCTTCTGCCCGGCTGGTTTCTCCGGCCGCCGCTGTGAGATCGACATCGACGAGTGTAGTTCCTCTCCTTGCCACAACGGCGCCACGTGTGTGGACCTGCCTCAAGGCTACCGCTGCGGCTGCCCGCCCGGCTACTCGGGAGTCAACTGTCAGGTGGAGGCGAGCGACTGCCGCAACGATACGTGCCCGGCGAGAGCCATGTGCAAGGACGAGCCCGGCAGAGGGAACTTCACGTGTCTGTGTCGCGCGGGATACACGGGACAAGATTGCGACATCACGGTACATTACATTCAAACACCTTCTCCTTTTCTCAATAACCCACATTTTGGTTTATTTTGTCATCAGCTAGATTGAGTCAACTACTAGAAACATGTCTTTTTTTAATTGTTTTTTAAATTGATTTGTTTTCAGTTTCTTCTCAAGATATTAAAATAAAAAAAAACGAAGAATTATTATTAATTAATTAATTATTAATTAATTAAATAATTAATTAATAAGAATTAGAAGAATAATAATTGCTATTGTGTGCATGTTTAGTACTTTAAAAACATCAATGTTACATTTTTCTTCTTTCAATGCCCTGTAATTTTAGCCAGTCATAAGTCATAACTTTTATATTTCTATTGATATACTAGTCCTGAAGTTTGAATGTGTTTTCTCTCGCCCTAACAGAAATGTTTTGTGTTGTAGATCAACCCGTGTGAAAGCAACAGCAACCCGTGCGTGAACGGAGCTAGTTGTGTGGCTCTCCTCCAGGGTCGCTACAAGTGTCACTGTCTGCCAGGATGGGAGGGACAACACTGCCACATCAACACAGGTGGGTGCACGGAACTCATAGCCACGGTTCAGAAGATCAAGCTGTGTTCTACAACTGCGGTTCTATAGTTTTGTGAAGTAAACTTATCCTTCGTATTAGTTACTGTTGCTCATTGTAATTAAGCTCCGGTACACAGTGCTAGTAGTAAGTTTATTTGAAAACAAGTATCCTACAGAAGTTAAATAGATCTACCTGAAATCGAGCAACATATTGGTAGGACTGGAGAAGGTTGTGATACCATTAGTTTCAGTTTTGAAATATAGCCTTAGTAAACCTTTGCTTTTATATATAAACCAATTGTATATTCATTTGGGAACTGTTATCAATAGATTTATTTTAACTCTATGTGCCCCTACAAAGCCGTACACCACCCAGCCTGTAAGTTTCACTTATCACTCGTTGTATGTTTGTTGCAGACGACTGTGCCGAGCAGCCTTGCTTGCTGTCTGCCAACTGCACGGATCTAGTGAATGACTTCAGCTGTGCCTGCCCACCCGGTTTTCACTGGGAAGCGATGCCACGAGTAAGGTCGATCTCTGCTCTGATAATCCGTGCGGAGCTAACGGAGTCTGCGTGGACAAACTGTTTTCCCAAAACAGCTGTGTCTGCAACCCAGGATACACAGGTACAATATTGATCATCGAGTAACGAACAAACTGCATCTGATACTTGTAAACTGTGCAAACAAATCATGCAATTAATTATTGTTAATAATAATCAAACACCCGGTTCCAACATAAGTCAGGTCGGGGGGTGACGTATCACCAATTTCTCGGGCTGTGGACTTTCAGTGTTTGCTAGCCAGGCTCAACACCTCCTCATCTACTTCGATGTCTTCTATGACAGGCATTTCTACCAGTTCTCTCCATTTCTTTCTATCCTCCCAGAGTCTTTCTTCATTAATTCTTTCCCATGATTTTCCTCTTTCTTCAATGTTCCATTTTATTTGGTCCCTCCATCTATCTCTTGGGCGTCCAACTCTTCTTACTCCCCCCCATGTGTGTTCAAATTCTCTTCTTGGTATTCTATCTTGTTTCATTCTTCGTACGTGCCCATACCATCGAAGTCGTTCTTTTCCTATTTTATTTCGTAAACTTTCCACTCCTAGTTTGTTTCTTATTGTTTTGCTCCGTACCTTGTCTATTTTTGTTAAGGCTACAGACTTCTTAAAAATTTCATCTCTGCTGCTTGTAATCTGCTGTCTTCTTTTCCTCCTATGTGTCCATGTCACGGATGCATATGATATTATTGGGAGGAAATACATTTTGTACAATAACATCTTGCACCTGGATGATATTTCTTCTTTCCATAATAGTTTACGTACACTTTGGTAAAATTTGTCTGCTAATATAATTCTCCTTGATATTCAGCATCTATTTTTGCGTCCTTTGTTAGTATACTTCCGAGGTATTTAAATGCTTCTGCATGGCCAGCTCTTCACCCCGTAGTATTATCTTCTTTTGATTTTGTTTACTTTTCTTCGTTACTATTAATGTTTTCACTCTTTTCAATGCTTATTTTCATGTTAAACTTCAGTTTTTTCCTCTTTCCATCTATCTACGCCTTCTGTACTTCTTCAAGGTATCTCCCATCTCACTATATCATCTGCAAATATCATAGTTTTAGATGTTTCACTTTCTGTGGGTTCAACTTACGCAGTATGTTATCCATAACCCAACGGTAAATAATGTAGGTGCATCACACTACCTTCCCGTAGCCCACCGTTTATTTAAAAACCAAAGTATTTTCTACCAAATGGTGTTTGAACACAGCTCTTTGTTGTGACATACCGTATTGTTCCGAATAAAGCACGACCTCGAATATAACACGACCCCCAATTTTTCAGAATCATTTCAAAAAAAGAAAAAAATCAAAAAAAATTTAAAATGTAATGAAACACTTACAACAAAACATTTTAAACAATGTTAGGGCCTGGGCCCTATGGTTTTTTTACAGGGTAGGGCCCAAGCACAAGCTCACATGTCAACCACAGTTCACCAGTCTGATTCCGGGTCTTCAATGTTTACGTCGTGGGGGGGTGGGGGGTGGGGGTTATACTAGGCCCTAGTATCTATGGTCTAGGGCCTAGGCCTAGCTCCTTCGCAATCCCTTGCTGATTTGTAAGGCAGAGGAACCTTTCTTTTCCACGCGATCAGCAGTCTTCATTTGTTCATCTTGACCATTTCATCTTCTCCTTCATCACTCATTATTACGTTACGTAGACTCTTAGCTCTTAGCAACGTAGATAGACAACCCGACAAAACAAAATCTATGTAGGTCAAGTAGGTCACGATGTGATCACGGCAAAAGGATTCTGACGACTAGCAGACAGTTTTCGCCCAAGGTTGGCCGAGTCAGTGGCTTCGAGTGGGTGGGCGGGGCGAAGCGCAGCAGACTATGCGCGGGAGTTGTATAGAGGCGTGCCTATGTTCAGGCGCTTTTTCAAATGCAAGCGCGCGGAAATAACGCGAGTGCTGTTTTTGAGATTGTATTTTCGGAAAAAAACATCGCGCAAATATTCGGAACAATACTATGTGCTTTGAATTCTTGTTTTTAACTCTGTTCTACTTCTGCATCTTTTAAGCTTTCCCAAGCTTTTGCTCTTGGGACACTGTCATATGCTTTTTCTACATCCAAGAATACCATGAACATTTCTTCTCCCTTTTCCCAACTTTTTTCCCATTATTTGTCTGAGCGCAAATATGAGATCTATGGTTGAGCGGCCAACTCTAAACCCATATTTTTCCCCTTCTCAACTTGGCTCTACTTGTTGTCGTAGTCTCGATCTAGTATTTTTCCGTATATCTTGCACACTGGCTCATCAGCGTTATTCCTCTATAATTTTTACACTTCTTCCTGTCCCCTTTCTTAAATGTTTGGCACTATAATTCCTTTCCCCAGTCATCTGGTACCTTCTTTTCTTTCCAAGCTGCAAATGGTCACTCTCCACATCCAATTATGCCTGCATCCCCTGCAGCCTGATCATCTTCCACAACTATTTCATCCTCTCCCGAAGCTTTACCATTTTCATGGCTTTTACTGCTTCAACTACTTCCCGTCTTGTATTTCATTTCCTATTATTTCTTCTATTTCTTCCTCATTGGTGTTCTGAAAGATTTCTATTGTTAGGTCCCCTTCCTGAGTTTGGGTTATGGTTAGTTTTCAGGTAACTAGGCATATTAGTAGGTTTTTTGAAATATTTCTTCCACATGTTTTTCACCTTTTTCTGGGGCAGTAATAAGAGATTCATTGTTGTTGGTCAGGTATCTTTTGATTTCTTCTTTTTTTTTCTTTTGCTTCTCATTAGTCCATACAACAATTTCTTATTTGTATCAAAGTCCTTCTCTAATTTGTCTGCAAATATTTCCATTGTATTTTTTTTTTCTTCCATTACTATTTTTTAGCTTCATATTTATCTTTTGTACTTTTCTTCATTTTCTTTAGTCCTGTTTTATCCTTTTCCTTTCGGGCTACATTTTTTTCGTTTAACAGCTGTCTTCACTCTTCCATTCCACCACACAGTTTCCTTTTCCTTTCTTATTCCACCTGCCCTTCCGCATATTTCTTCAGCACTACTAATAAATACTGACTTAAATAATTTCCACTCCTCATCTCTGATAAAAAAATCATGTGTTGGGGTACTTTTCCTCTATCTGTCTTCTAAAGGACAGCATGTCAGTCTCCTCCTGTAGTTTCCATGTCTTGATTTTGGAATCTTCCTCCTGGGGTATAGTCCATGATTTTGGTCTTTATTGTTTACTCTTATAAGGCTTACAGTAAACTGTGGTCTCCATCTAGAGACACGCTGGGAATTACTTTTACATCAGTGATATCTTTGGCCATGTTTGCTACTTTTAATAATATAATCAATAACTGACTCAGATGAGCCATCCCCGGCGTAACCGAGTTATTTGTTGATCTTTTTTCTTCATGAACCAGCTATTTCCGATTCGAAGCCATTCCTGGCACACAAAACCAAATAGATTTTCTCCTTCCTTGTTCCTTGGGCCCCTACCCATGGACCTCTAGTACCTCTTCATATCCCGTTCTCCCCTCTCCCTACTTTGGCATTAAGAAACTCCATAATTATTCTTTTCTCTCTGTGATTTCTTCTTCCAATTGTTTCAAGCCATGCCTCCTTTTCGGCCATCGCTAACCCAACTTGTGGTGCATAGCATTGTATGATCTCTAAAGCTACTTTATTTATAATATTTTAATTTTCAAAATTCTGTCACTCTTAAATTTTCCCACATGGACAATGTTTTCTTTCCCCTTTGGGCTGATGATAAAACCCACTCCATTTTTGCCTTCATTTGTGCCCGACCATAATAATTTGTATCCTTCTCTCAGTTCTTTGGTTCCTATCCCTTCCATTTAGTCTCGCACAGTCCTAATATCTCCAATTTTTTCGACATCATTACATCTACTAATTCTTCAATTTTCCATTTAATGTAAGAATATTTAAAGGGGTTTCCCATTTTAATCATTGTATGCCTATGTTTGTTGTTTTTTATATCTATTTTTATTATTATTGTACCCTTGCTTCTTTTTCTTGTCATCAGTTGTTTTTTTATTTTTTCTTTCTTGATCTCCACACCCACCTTGTGTGAAAATCCTGTTTTCCTGATATTAATATCTTTTGTATTTTTGTGTGTTGTGACTTTTTTTTGTAGGTCTTTTGGGTGGTTTTTGTCCCTTTCTTGCCATTAAGTTGGTTATGTACATCCTTGTTTGTGCCCCATTTGTGCTCCCCTTTTCCAGTTTTCACTTATTCCCTCCAGTTTGACATGTCTAAGAACGTTATATTTCTTCTTCACAAAAATTTTTTGATATGTGGATTTGCACTTATCCTGTCCATGTGGTCAGGCCACTCATGGTTATTTTTGCCCCTTAAACTTCTGTTTTTGTTTTTGTCAATAATTCCCGCACTTGTCCCATCAATTTTTCTTGGTTCCAGGCCCAACTCTTTCTGCATTTCCGACTTGTATGGAAACTATTGTCGCTTCTTCTTGGCCGTACTCCTCGATTTTTCCTTGTAGCTCTTTTATTTTAATACCCGGATATACTCTAGCTCTATACCCATTGTGTTCACAGAATTTTCCTGCTTTCTTCCCCAAAAATCACCTATAAATATAGCTTTGGTAGTTTTGTATAGTCCTATATTTGTAGGTTTACTGTTTTCTTTGGGAGTCACACATTCATTTCTAGTCCCCTCTTGTTTCTCAGTTCCTTCTTCTTTCTCTTTACTTCCTGACCTTGAGCTCTGCACTCTGTTGTTGCTCAGGCCTCCGTTTGGGAATTTCTTCACCCACTTGATGTTTGTGGCGTTAGACTTGTTTCCTGTGATTGTTTTTTTTTAAATCCGCGTTGTGATAAACTTATTGTCTGGCTTTTTGTTGTTTAGGCCTTGCTTTTGGCCAAGTCCTACCATAGGTTCTAGGACTTTCTTGGGTGCCTAGGTCTTCAGCGTGTGGTATATCATTGTAATCCAGCTGCTGTTGTGGATCCTTTTTTTTTCCCTTTTGATTTACTATTAGTCTTTGTCGATCTGTTTTACCACTTGGTATTAGGTTTGGTTCGGATGATCGAGGATAAGGTGAGTATGTTTTAAAAAACGAATCACTTTTGGAGGGCCCCATTTATTCGTCTGCTTATACACCGCCTTTGTGACATATCGTGTTCTTCTAGGTAGCCGTGAGGTGGCTCATTATTCAAGCCGTGAGGCGGCACATTCAAATAGCCGATGACACATCCTCCTCTTAAGTATGAACTTTAATTATGCTTTTATTCTGGAAGAGAATTTTATTACATATACAATGAAACTATCTACTGGAGGTTTTATGCTCTTAAAAAATCTAACTTCATAGGAGAGGGATTCTCCTCCCCTTTTTCGTTTGATACGGACCACCATGGTATGGCTGAGGACCACAGACAGTTTTTTTGAGAGCTTCTGTAGGAGGGGCTGGCTACTGCAAACTGGCTCCGGGGTGCTATCTCTTCGTGCGAGTCCTCCGTCTGGGTATTACTCGGCTCGAAGCTTTCCTCTCCTTCTTCTCCGTCGCTGGGAAGTATGGCTCTGGTATTAGGTTCCATCGGTTTTTCCTAAATGCTCCACGATTGGTCTGGACTACATATGACCTTGGTTCGGTAGCAACAGTGAAGAACTCTTCCGTGTGTCCGCATGTCAATTATCCATACACCCTCACCTGGTTTTAATGGCGATAGAGTATGGCATCGGTGTCTTCGTCATAATTTGACTTTTGTTTTGCTTTTATTATCTTTTCCCTTCCTCCGAAGATTCAAACTTGTCCGGTATTTTGTCCATTTGTTGTGGAGACAAAGGTAGTGTAGAACGTAGTTTTCTATTCATGAGAAGCTCGGCTGGCTTAACCCGTTAGCTAAAGGTGTTGTTCTATAGGCCAAAAGAGCTAGGAATGGATCTTCCGATTTTTTCAATCGTAGTTTCGCTATTTTCACCGCTGCTTCAGCAAATCCATTGCTTTGGCTGTACTTCGGACTACTGGTTATCAACTTAAAACCCGTAAGATTCGGAGAACTGTTTAAACTCAGAGAAGTCTAAAGTGCCAAACTGGGGTCCATTGTCACTTCGGACCGTTTCTGGTATACCGTGGCGTGAAAATATTGACTTGCAATGGTTGATTATTGCCCTTGATTTGAGACTTGAGAGCTCAGCGATCTCGAAGAAACCGGGAGTAAATAGTGGGTTACGACGGGTACCACTGTTGTTCTAACTTGAATAGGTCCATGGCAACATCTGCCAGGCCCTTGAAGGAAAACTCTGAAGAAATCATTGGCTCAGACTGTTACTGGAAAATTTGAATGCACTGTGGGCATGATCTGACTGCAAATTAAATTTTGAGTGGATATTCCTGGCCACCACACTGCTTCACGACCCTTGCACACACTTTGTTATTCCTTGGTGGCCTTCGTGGATTTTCCCCAATACTTGTTTTTGGAGGGATTCCGGGATTATAAGACGAGTGCCTCTCATTAACAAACTATCGTTAATTGAAAGCTCATCCTTAACGGACCAGTAAGCCTGTAGTTTGGGTACTACTTTATTCTTTGAGGGCCCCCCTTTTAGTAGTATATTCTACGAGTGCTGTGCATATTGGATCTTGATTTTGTTCTTCTATTATCTTTGCCAATATGTGTCTGTGACTGGGATGTTGCTGTTCACCAAATGTATGTACGCGGACTTTCCTCTTCTAATTCATTTGTTTTTTTCGCATGGAAGTGGCTTTCTTGAGAGCTTTACGCGACGACTAGATCTTTTCCGGGAGAATAGAAGATTTTGTAGCTGAAATCTCATCATCCGCATTCGGAATCTTTGTAGTCTGGGGGACATCTCATCAAAGTTCTTGGAAGAAAAACAAAGGGACTAGGGGTTTGTGGTCAGTCTCAATAGAGAATGACACCCCGGTTATGAAGTCCTTGAGTTTTTCCCGAAAGACCACGTCAATGCCAATGCCTCCCGTTCGATATTCGCATAATTTTTCTCGGCAGCCGATAAGGATCTTGACACATATGCTATTGGTCTCTTCTTCCCATCACTTGTTCTTGTAATAAGACCCCGCCCAACCCGTATGACGACGCATCCGCCGAAACAATAGTTGTTTTGTTGGGTCGTACAATGCTAGTATTGGTGCACGGGTTTTAACAAAGTCTTGATCTTCTTGAAGGCTTCCTCTTGATGTGGGCCCCATATCCAAAGAGTTTTTGTTTGGGGTAGACTGTTTATAGGCTCGAGGGTCTCTGCTTTCCGAGGAATGTATTTCCCGAGAAAGTTAACCATTCCCCGAAAACGCTGGACTTCTGTGACGTTCGATGGTGCTTCCCTGTTCACAATCGCGATATTTTTTTTCTCGTCCGGCGCAATACCCCCGGCACTGACCTTGTGACCTAGGAAGGTGATTTTGTCAACGGAAAACACCGTTTTCTTTTTCCCTTGAGTGTCCCTTCCGATCTTTTCTAATCTCTCTAGTACAGCTCGAAGACGGCGATCATGTTCTTCTTGGCTGTCTCCCCACACGATTATGTCCCTCCATGTGGATTTTCTACTCCTTCTAGACCTTGGAGTATAATGTTCATCTTTCTCTGAAAGTGTTCTGGGGCCGACGAGATACCGAATGGAAGTTTTAGGAATTTAAAATCTCCGAATGGCGAGAGGAATGTCGTGAGATGCTGAGATTCTGGGTCCAACGGAACCTGCCAGAAACCCGCATTTGCGTCTAGTTTTGAGAATACCTTAGCTCCAGCCAAATTTTCCTAGTGTATGCTCTACCTTAGGATTGGATGTATTTCCCGTTTCACACTACGATTAAGGTGAGTAAGATCTACGCATATTCGGACACCACCTGCTGGCTTTGGCACTACCACCATTGGTGCACACCAATCGGTTTTTCCTCTTCTACTTCGGCTATGACTCTATTTTTAACCATGTTATCTAGTTCCTTTTTTACCCGTACCTAACAAAGGCGAGGCTACTGACCCCAGGAGTGAAAAATGGCTTTTGGAGTCGCTCCAGGATCTACATTGATTTTGTAGTCTCCTGGGATGGTTCCCAAACCAGTGAAGAGATTTTTGAATTCTTGTTTCCAATTTGTTTCTTGGACGTAGTTTACGATTTTGGGTCGATAGATTGGTCTGTCCTAGGATTTTTGGGTAGTAATAGCTGGTCTACCTAGAAGTGGAGTATCTAGGCCTTGCACTACATACACGGTTTCAGTGGATACTGTTCCTCTGAACTTGAGATTCACCTTGCCAACCCCCAAAAACATCCAGTGGTCTTTTATCTGGCCCACAGAGTATTTTGGTTGGTTTTGTAAGTGCGATATTCTCGATTACCTGTTCAGTAGCTGGTAAAAACCGTCACGTCTGCTCCAGTGTCAACCTTAAAGTCTACTTCCTTACCGTGGACGTTGATTGTAACCATCCATGGTTTTGATTTCCCCTGATTTTTATGCTTCCGATAAAGACACGTCAGCCTGGTTGTTGTCTAGGACCTCTGCGACTTTCTTACGACGACAAACCTTAGCGAAGTGGCCCTGTATGCCGCAGTTGTTGCATTTGGCATCCTTTGCTGGGGATGAGCCTCGGTTATCGGGATGGTTTTGGCTGTAGCCACACCATCTACGTTTGTAACCTTGTTATTACATTTTGATACCCCCCTGTGGACTTCTTACCTTTGTTATCGGGTTTTTATACTTTGAAATTTCTTTCTTCTTAAAGGTGGAATGCTTAGGCCTACTATTTTCATTCATCCAGGGTAAGGTTAGGTTTACTAGCACTAGGCCTACTAGGATCAAATGTAGTACTAACCTTTGCCTAGCTATTTCCTCTGATAACCGAACTTGGGTGGGGGCCTTATCAAAAGTGAGCTTGGGATCTAATTGCAGTTTTTTCGCTTAGTCTCTGGTCGCACATGCCTACTATGAGACCATCAACTTCATTTCGTCTCTAGATTGCCCCATTCCATGTCTTAGATGAGTGTGAAGTGATGTTGTATAGGGGTCGATTGACTCACCTGGTTGTTGTTTTCGCCGTAGAAAACATGCACGTTCATATATCTTATTTCTCATAGGAATGAAATAAGTCTCGAACTTTTGTACTACAACATCTTAGTCATCCTCCTCTTCCCAAGAGAGATTGAAAGAGGTTAGGATCTCCTCTGCTTTGATCACCCATTGTGTATATAAAAATTTACTTGCCTCTTTGAAGTCACAGATTCTAGTCCAGAGCACGTCCTAAAACGTTCGAATCTTTTCCGCCATGAAGGCAGGAAAAAATTTGAGGTAGGTCTACTTGGACCCGCCATGTGCTTTCGTTCTGCACACCGGCGTCTGGTTTGTTTCTGCCATATTTACTTATATGTGTAACAGAATACTTTGAAATATATTTTAATATTTTCCTTATTTCCTTATCCGACCGTTGTCACCATGTTTTATCCCTTTGGTATTAGGATTGTGCGGATGATCGAGGATAAAGGTGAGTATGTTTTAGAAAACTGGAATCACTTGTGGACGGCCATGTATTAGTCTGCTTATACACCGCCTTTGTGACAATCGTGTTCTTCTAGGTAGCCGTGAGGTGGCTCATTATTCAAAGCCGTGAGGCGGGGAATTCAAAAAGCCTGATGACACAGTTATCTCCTCCCACATATTATTTAATCTTTATCTAGCATTTTTCTTCCCTCCTGTTGCTCTTCTTAAGTCCTCTCCAAGGTTCACCAAACTCATTTGCATTCTTCCCATTTCCTGTTCCAACCTGGAATATGTTTTTTTCTAGATCTAGCTGTATGTTTAGGCCCACACCTCTGTAGTGCATTCTTCCACCACCCCTTTCATTCTGTTGTACACTTGGTCTAAACACACCTGCCTTTCCTTCTTCTCTATCTCCCCTGCTGTTCCAATGCTCCTACTTTTTCACTCAGGTGTTCAATACTTTTACTCAAACATACTTATTGTCTGTACCATCCCCTTCCACTTTTCACTACTAGCCTACACCGGCACATGCCTATTCTAATGTGGTTCCTCCTCTTCCTTATAGCCACCCTTCCCCCCATTTGACCAGGGTTTCCTGTGGTTATCCTAGGCTTAGACTTGTTACAGTCCAATTCTAGGCCGAGAAGTCGGCTTTCTTTTGCTACAGGTATACTTTCTACCTCAAGTTCCTTGACTGTTGTTTGTAGGCATATTCCTACCTTTTTTTCCAACCCCGTGATCTTACTACTGCACCCACACCACCATTCACTTTTCGTTTTTCTTCTATATTCCTTTCCATTGACCCCTGCACATTTAAAATGGGACCAGCTGGCACATGAAGTACACTGGACTCCCGTCCTTACTATTTTCTTGCATCTCCAACATTTTGATTCTTCCTTTTCACTATTTAAAGTGAAACCTTCATCCACTGTCTCACTTTCATCCATCTTGTTGTTTATCATATTTCAAACATTGTTACAAAGTTACAAAATGTTACATGTTACAAAATTAAATTAACTAATTCAAATGTTTAATATTTTTGAAAACTCAAAATAAACGTTTTTAATGTGTAGGAAAAGGTTCCAAGAGACTAGATTGTGTGAGATGGAGATGGAAAGAGAGAGGATTGAGAACATATTATGATTTGTTCTCGGTTCAAGCGGCTTGCTTTACTCAAAGTTAGCTGTTACTCGTAAAATATTTTTGCCGTAGTTGTCACTTAATAAATTAAAGTTACTAACATCTCTATTGTTGTCATCAGGTAGCTTGAGTTTCGGTACTCTTTTCTGCCAACCTCCTTTACGCCTCCCTTTCCCTTACATTAAGTATATCAAGTGTTTAAAATAAAAATAAAATAGATGAATTGGAATTAGCTTAAAACATTTGTGCAAGTGAGAGCACTAGTGTTCCCACCCTCCTGATTGATACCAACATAACAACGTGCGCTGTTCTCCCAGGGTCGGCGTGCCAGACGAACATCGACGAGTGTTCCTCCTCCCCCTGCGAGAACGGAGCGTCTTGCGTGGACGGAGTGGACGGCTACAAGTGCCGCTGCGAGCCCGGCTACACCGGCAGCCGCTGTCAGCACACGCTCGACGACTGTGCCTCGCTGCCTTGTATGAACCAAGCTACCTGCGTCGACCTCATTGACGGCTTCCAATGCAAGTGTCGCCCGGGATTCGTAGGTAAGTCTCGCTAGGATCCTGTGATTGTCTGTGATAATTATTAATTATATGTCGCTTTAGCAAAACCATTACATTTTTGTAATACCGATCTCACATTCTTCTAGTATTTGAAAATATATGCAGCGTTACATAATTATATACAAGTCTAAAAATGAAGTTTTGAATCCACACAAATTGCTTTCAAATTTTATTAGAAGACATCAAATTCTGTACTTTGCTCACTCAGTTGGATTATTAGGTACAACGTACAACTTTGTTTTATTAATTATATTATAGGCTGCACTATTTATGTTGTTAGCCATCAATTGAAGATTAAACTCCAGTGCCATGTAGCCTACTTGTTTTCCCCCACCTACATCTCTTTGCTCTCAAGCATTAAGTAATTCCCGCAGATTTCTAGTGAGTGTGTACTACTTATTCTTATTCTTGTCTGAGTACTGTTGAGTGAGACGACCTTGTCTGTGCCCCTAGGTCTCCAGTGCGAGGCAGCGATAGACGAGTGCCTGAGTGACCCGTGCAGCCCCGAGGGAACGGAGAAGTGCCTCGACCTTGACAACGGATTCTCTTGTGTCTGTCGCAACGGCTTCACCGGGAAACACTGTGAGGTATGCAACACAACCTGTTTCTTATACGTATGCGAGAGTAAAATGCTTCTCCTGTAATTTGCTGTAGCTAGTGTAGAAAATTTAATTACTGAGCCGGCACATTGAAATTGCTTAATTAATTAACTAACAGCATATCTTTTTAAGTGCTATTTGGCTGCTATAGGAAAGTTGAGAGGCACATAAAATATTATTCAAAATAACTTAGTTTTTCGTGTTCCTGTCTAAAATTTTTAAATCGATTTTTTATTTATTTATTTTTTATTTATTTAACGTCTATCCTATTCAGTTATAAAAACTGATTTACAAAGGAGGACAACTAAATAAATCTAATTACATAGATGCAGACACAACAATGAACTACATTTAAGTAAATATTTGAAATAGTAATATTACAACAATGCATTAAATACTCAACAAATTTGATAACAAATAAAAAGGATATTAAATGCAATTTATGAATGAATCGAATATAAAAAAAGGGTGGGGAATGAAAAGAAAAAAAAAAACAAAACAGAAAAGAAAAAAGAAAAAAGAAAAAAGGAAAGGAAAAAAGTAAGAAAAAAAAGAAAGAAAGAAAAAAAACATTAAAAAAGAAAAACGAAAAGAAAAAAACTGATTTATTAGACGATCCCACTCAAACGAATATGAGGTTTGCCAAAAATCAGGAACAGCAAATCAGGGAGTAATCAATCTTTCACGGAAGAAACCACCGAACGCGAATCTTCATTCTTGTGTTCAACCTTCATTCTTGTGTTCAAATCTTGATAACAATTTAGTACAAAAGATCTTGACTCTAATATATATTTATATCTTCCCATTGTGCCCATTCTAGCTCTGGCGAGACGTAAGGGGCCAGACATATCAGAGTCGAAACACAATGACTGACAGGAACCATGTGCCGATCCCGTTCAGTTGTTGGATGAGCGTAGCGAGCAAAGCGAAGATTCCATTTCACTACACTGGAGAAAAAAATCCGGAATGTTTTTTTTTTTTTTGTGTGTGTTTGTTAACACAATTCCGGCTAAACCAATTCTCCAATTGCCATGAAATTTGATGGAGACCTTCAAAATCTCTGAACTTAGAACTGCCACGTTTTTGAGCGCAATCGAAAAATTATTTCTCATGAAAATCGGAATTTCACGATTTTTTTCGATTTTTAAAAAAATTCTTCGGCTTATAACACCTACATGCTTTATCCGATTTCAATTATTTTTTCACAGAACCTTAATTTTATGAATTAAGATATTCGTGTGAAATTTGAGCGCAATCGAAAAATTATTTTTCATGAAAATCTAAATTTTGCGGGTTTTTTCTTTTTTAAAACAATTTTTTGACTTAGAACACCTACATGCTTTATCCTATTGTAATGATTTTTTCACAGAACCTTTATTTTATGAATTTATATATTCGTGTGAAATTTGAGCGCAATCGAATAATTATTTCTTATAAAAATCGCAATTTTTCAATTTTTTTCTTTTTTATAAAATTATTAATTATGATTAATTAAAAAAAAATTAAATTAAAATTTATTTTTTATTTAATTTGATTTAATTTAAAAAAATCTTGAACTTAGTAATAATTTTTTTACAGAACAACAGAAAATCCGCATAACACATGGCAGCTCAATGCACCAATTACGCTCATCCAACAACGTGGCGGGACTTAAGCGTTTTCCTTTTATTTATTGATTTTATTAGCGTTAAAAAGATTTTTAAATTGAATACTTAATCCAAACTTTTCACCATTCTAAGCCTGATGGTTCTGGCCCAACTGGTATCGCCAGTAAACACAAAAGAATACTAACAACGACTTCTCTCCTTAGACCAACATGGATGATTGTGCCTCGTCACCCTGTCTGAACGGTGCTGTGTGCAATGACGGCGTGGGTCGGTTCCACTGTACTTGCAACGATGGCTGGACCGGCGAGCGCTGCGAGTCCGACATCAGCTCCTGTCAGGCCGTGCCCTGTCATAACGACGCCATGTGCATCAACCTCTTCCAAGACTTTTTCTGTGTGTAAGTACCTACCCTACCACCATAGTGTCATCATAATGACATTAACAAAACATTTCAATGTTGAAAGCTTGAAATTTGTATTACTTCATAATCATACATTTTTGTTCTTGTCAAACATATTCTTTGTAGTTTGAGCATTGCAAGCAAGAGGACTACTACTCCTGACATTGATGATGTTGTAACTCACAAGTGTAAACTTCAAACGAATGCATTGAAGAAATTTGTTGGTTTGAATCTAGTTATTATTGACTAGACCCGTTTTAGGTCGACATTTTTATGAAACTTTAAGTGTGTTAAAAAACCTAGTTCCACTTGATTGTGATTCTTGTGCATCTGAATTCCACTACCACTATAGCCTGCAGATATTCCGTCTCCGAGAACCCTGCTTAACGCTCTTCTCTGTTGAACAGTTGTCCGAGCGGTACCGACGGCAAACAGTGCGAGACGGCACCCGAACGCTGCATTGGCAACCCCTGTATGAACGGAGGACAGTGTCGCGACTTCGGCTCCGGACTCAACTGCTCGTGCACTCCAGACTACACCGGTACGTTCGTTATAAGCTATCATTCACTTGTGTTTTTCTCTCAGCCTATATGAAAGGAACATTGCAGATAGGTTTTCCTTAGTGGATCCAAAAAAATTCTTATGGAACCTTTCCTTATGTGGGTCCTTCCTTATAAAGAGGTAGCGTGCCTTCTCAAAAGTATTTATTTTCAGAACACTATTTTAGATTTGATTTTCACAAATAAGTTCTGCTCTTCTGCTCTTCTTCATTGTATTCCAGTTGTTTTATAAGTTACATCCCAAGGCTTACACAAAGTATAAATAAATTTGTATTTAGAGTCTACCCACTCGGTCACATAACTGAATTTCAGTGGGTGACATTAAATTTAAAGCAGATCATGCCAACTCTGTAGGCGCCGACACCATCGACGAGCGAATTTTAAATTTCTCTTCTTCTTCCAAGTAACAACCCAATTTGATCTTGAATATGCCAATAGATCCTCATGAAGTTAGAGGCTTCTACTACAGTAAGATCCCTCTTATCCGATCTCCTCTTATCCGATATTCCGTGTTAACCGAGCCGCCCCAAAAAAAAAAAAAAAAAAAAAAAAAAAAAAATTAAAGTTTTAAATACGTAAATAAAACATAAAAAAAATTACAGACGCCGCGCCGCACTTTTTTAAATGTACTCGCATACATTTGTAGGCATGCCTTACGAGTAGGGATGACATCGGGTACCCGGTTCCAGAAATTACCCGGAGCCGATTTTAAGATCCGGGTATATTTCGCGGCCGTTTATAGACTAATTCACCAGTTTAAATTACGCGCTACGTGGTTGCGGTCTTTCCCGCGGAGCGTGCCCGCTGCCTAAAGAGTAATTGGAGTTGACGACAGAGCGCGTTGTAAGCTATCACGTGCTTCCGTCCGTCTCGGCGAGTCGCGCCCATGCCACGAGTGAGTGCAAGAGAGAAAGATGCGGCAATAAATCTTGGACACCGCCGTCTGCGCAGTACGAGATGCGCGTACGATCCAACCAACTCACACTCACAGCTGACTGACAAAGATGGTTGGGTGTAGAAGTAGAATTCGCAATGCAATCATCTTTCAACCGATTCACGAAATTCGTTATCACGACGCATAGGATTGTTATTCCTGGGCTTATGTTCTTTCTTTCCCAGGCTTATCTTGCGACGAGAGCTTCAGCGCGGGATATAGTAGTGAGAGGTTTTCCCACATGAGAAAGAGAGCTAGGCCTAGGCCTAGCCTAGGCCTATGTTTGCATTGTAGGCCTAGCCTAGGCCTACTGCGTCGAGTTTAGGCCTAGACATACGTTTTTATTACGACATGTAGGCCTAATTGTGTACGTGTGTTTGTGAGCTTGATTTACAAGCTATTAATTCATTTAGTATACCCTGTATGAAGTGTATCGTGTGTATTTTATGTTCCTTTATCCATTACATGTGTGGCTAGGCCTATGCTAGGCCTACGAGAGCAAATAAACAAATGAAACGCGCCATCCGAGTTTTTCGCAAATCCGAGGTGCCCCCGGTCTCATCCAACTCGGATAAGAGGGATCTTACTGTATTATATTGAGATAATCATGCCGACACTGCTAACCGGTGCTTATGCGTTGCGCAGGTGTTGGTTGTCAGTTTGAGTTTGACGCGTGTGCCGAGGGCGCCTGCCAGAACGGAGCCACGTGCATGGACAACGGACCCGGATACACGTGCGTGTGTCCTGAGGGATTCACCGGACAGAACTGCGACCAGGACATCATCGACTGCAAGGAGAACAGCTGTCCACCGTCGGCCACCTGTGTTGACCTTACCGGCGGCTTCTACTGCCAGTGCCCCTTCAACCTCACTGGCGAGGACTGCAGGAAGAGTGAGTAGACACTCGTTATGTACAGTATACCTAGCTAGATGTAGAGAAATGTTTTGAGATATTACTGCACTACATCCACAGAATTTATTTCAACTTTAGGAAGCTAGGCCTATATTTTAAGTTTTGAACTACTTAATCCAAAGTTTTCAGAGTATAGTTATCTTCTTAAAATGTTAATATGCCATCTTATTAAGTTATTTTATTACTACCTATATTTCTTATTTTTAGCTCCTAGTTAGAAAATTATTACAACCAGTGTGAGTAGCTTTTTATTCTGAGTCAAAATGCAGCTCAAACTTAGTGTTTGAAGTAATATAGTCACTGTGTGTTTTATCAAGAAGTGGAAAGACTGTTGAATGTTAACAATTAGTTCATTTATTGTTCTGACTCTTCTTAGGTACTTTGAAAAGTTTGGTAGAGTTCTGTGACCTAGTGTTCTTAAATTTATATTTATTATTCAATTTGCTATTACTAGTACAATGATTTAACATTGGGGCACTGAGGCTTGACTATTACTCCATTTATTACGGTATACTATATACCTGTTCTCACATAAAAATATGCAAACCACTCTATCTATACTGTAATTGTGTGCATAGTATTGTATGTGTTAGTAATGTGTTTCTTGTGTCCACAGCGATATCTGTTGACTACGACCTTTACTTCTCCGACGCGTCTCGATCAACCGCCTCCCTGGCCGTCCCCTTCTTCCTCGGGGCTAAACAGAGCATGACCGTCGCTATGTGGGTCCAGTTCACTCAGCGCGACGAACAGGGAATCTTCTTCACGCTATACAGGTGGGGCGACATAATATAACATGTTTTTTTTTTATTTTTTAAGCAGCCTATTACATTAATGACATATTTGGTGTCTTTTATATAACCATAAACTTAATGAATAGACTACTGTTTGTGTAAAAATGTTTTTCTTTCTTGCAATGTACATAATATGAACACAAAGTGTGTGAAGAACATAGTATTTTTAGAATCATATTTGTCTTGAATTTCAATAATTTATTTAGCACAATACATAGTTTTCTTGGCAAGAAAATGTTGTGAATGGATATTATCTAAATCAATGTTAATACATACTTTATCATATTATGTTTGATGGTTTTACATTACATTTTTTCACTACCATCTGTAAAATTATTTGGGCTACATAATTGCTATTAAGACACACAAATAAGAAGGCCAACTAATTGTATGAAGCCCCACCGGCCCTATCCTACTACGTATAGTATTTGACTATTTGCTAGTAAATTTTAGTAATTCCATCCTCACTCTTGTGTTCTTAACATTTATCGCTGAGGCATATCTAAACTATTATTCTTGATCCCCAGCGTCTCTAGCGAGCACGTAGTGAAGGATCGTCGCGTGCTTCTCCAAGCTCACTCCAGCGGAGTACAAGTCTCTCTCTTCGAAGACGTACCAGACACGTACCTCACGTTTGGAGAGTTCACGACCATCAACGACGGCGCGTGGCATCACGTGGCGCTGGCGTGGGACGGACAGAACGGTGGCGCGCTGACTCTGGTGGCAGAGGGATTGATCGCAAGCAGAGTGGAGGGCTACGGAGCGGGAAGAACACTGCCGCAATAGTGAGTTGACAATTGACATGCCGTGCTGGTACTCATTTAAAAGTTGGGACTCAAATCAAATTTAGTGTGAATTAAAATAAAACAAATATTCAAAATACTTTATGAAACTAAAATTATCATTGTGGTGCAAAAAATGTAACTGGTTCATGCCCTTAATTAAAATTAATTTAATACTTTTGAGTAGGTATATGCATTTAATTTGCAAAAGTTGTAATTGCTCTAGTCTAGGACCTAGAATGTTTTTGACAAATCAGCTAAATAGGTTACATCCATAATATATAAATACATATTTCAATAGGTTCATTATTTTAAAAGTGCTAATCATTGTATCGAAACGTTTCCAGCGGCTGGGTGACTCTCGGCAAACCGACTCCCGACAACCCCAAGGCTTATTCCGAGACCGGCTTCCAAGGTCACGTGACCAAGGCTCAGGTCTGGGGCCGAGCGCTCGATATCACCTCCGAGATACAAAAGCAGGTGAGACCTGATTGGCCGTGGATTCAGGGTTACAACTCGCTATTCTTATACCGGATTTGAGAGATGCTTTAATGCTTTACAAAGCAATCATATTAAATAATATTTAGGACAAAAGTCAACACTCAACAGTGAAGTATGATTTATTTTTTAAGTTGTTTACAGATTTCTGGTATAATCCAGGTCGCAATAATATAAATGGAATTTTAGTTAATTCCTAAGATTATTTGCTAGTATTTATGAGCACACTTTATTAATAATTGCAATAGTTAAGTACGGTCATTCGGGCGCCATTCAACAATCAACTGGGATAATGTTCCTCCTAGAATACCCCAGTGGAGAAGCTAGAATTTTCTATAGCTTTTCAAAAGCCAGTACTACTAGCAAAAATTTTAAATTTTCTTTCAACTTTTTTTTTCCTCTAGTACCGGTACTTTGATATTCGCTGTTGGATTGGTCTTTATAATAGTATCAGTAGAGCCAAAATATTTAATCTAAAATGAAAAATCAAGATTTAAAATATGTGTCATTATTTTTCTGTATGCCCCCATATGTGGGGAACACTGATTGTATACTGACAATGTGTTGAGTACGAAGAAACTCACTGATGGTCAATTGTTTCTCGTCACAGGTTCGAGACTGCCGCACGGAGCCCGTGCTGTACCGCGGCCTCGCGCTCACGTGGTCGGGATACGACGTATTGTCCGGCGGAGTGGAGCGGTCAGTCCCCTCTCACTGCGGCCAGAGCATCTCCGACCGAGCCCTGCTAGACAAGGTGAGCCCTGCACGCTCAATATACCGTAGTAAAATACATTTGTGTACAGTACATTTGTACATTTGCGTACAATAAGTAAGTACATTAGTGTGTTTGAGAGAACCCACACAGTTACAAGAACTAATTTTCAGTGGAGGACTTAATCTGTCTCCACCAACGCATGTGTTGATGCAGTGTGCATGTGTGACGTGTGAGGTCTCTGAATTGTTTGAACCGTCTATTTAAAATATATGCCCGACTTTCATCCAACTAGAGATGAACCGGAATGTTAAGTGCCCCTGCATTTGGTAGCCATTTTTATACAATTATATTCGGTAATAGTGCATGGTATGCTGTTCAGTGATCTGATTGTGTAAACCTTGCAGATAACATGCATTAATTACTGCATTGGAATGCACATCCTGGGTGGTTAAGACATTAGTTTTGTATGTCTTACTGTGCTAGCTACCTGCTCAATCTGCTTGTCGTAACAAAGTGTTGTGCCCCTAGTCTCCGCCCGCGGTTGACTCCTGCCCGGGAGATCTCTGGGTGGTCGCGAGGAACGGATCAGCCGTCGTTACCTGGGACGAGCCTCGCTTCCGCGACAAGGAGGGCGCGGTTACGATCCAGAGCAACGGACATCGCTCCGGACAGACGCTGTTGTGGGGAGAGTACATGGTTGCGTACGTGGCCACCGACCAAGCTGGCAACACTGCTACCTGCGCTTTCAAGGTCTACGTACTTGGTGAGTCAATCCTACTATTAGTATAACTTTGTTTGATGACTGACTCAAACCACATGCTTACACAGGTTTTATGCTCATTTTGTACTTGAATATAAATATTATTATATTTATTTTATTTCGGCAGCTAAGGCAAACTTTGATCATAAAAATGTTGTTGTACATAAACAGCTTATGTCAAATGGTCAATTTATTTTCTAAGTAGTGTTGGTGAGATGTAGTTAAATTTAGTTTATTTTTGAAAGAGAAGAGTGTTGGTTGGAGAAAAGAAAATAAAGCAGCCTATCGTCAATGCTGACCCAACGCAAAGTTGGACATAGCAACAGATAATGATGATTGAGTCGAATCACCTTGAGGTGTGGATGCTTGTGAGGTCTTACAAGATGGCCGTGCAGCAACTAGACCTACGTTACAATGTGCGTGTTATCTTTCAGCCGAGTTCTGCCCTGTTCTTGCACCTCCCGTTGGAGGAACCCAGGCTTGCAAGGACTGGGGAGCGGGTGGACAGTTCAAGGTGTGCGAGATTGCTTGCGACGACGGACTACGCTTCTCACAACCTGTTCCAAGGTTCTACACGTGCGGAGCTGAGGTAAGACCTTGGTGGTTTTAACTTTGTATTAAACAACCACTTACTTATCTAGATAAGTTCTTTAAATTAATTGTTCTCATTTTTTTTTTTACAAATACATCAGTTTTTTTTTCTTTAACTGTAGTTTATACAAATTTTCTCATCCCTAATATACCACACTGGTTTAGTGGCACGTTCCATTAAAAAACAATCTCTGTATGGTCCTTTTAAAAAAATAAATAAATACATTCGTATTTAGAGTCGATCCACTGATTTTCAGCGGGGGACATTAAATTAAAAGCCGAGCAAGCCAACCTGTAGGCACGACGCAATCGAGGTATGAGGGGATAACCCAAACCCAAACCCCAAGATCATATATTTAAATAGGAAATTTAGCAATCAGTGGTATGGACAGTGCGAACACCCGCGGATCAACGCCAGAATCAACAAGGCCGATTCAGAACAACTTTGAATTTATTATGTGCCTCGTTGCTAGGACGGCTCCAAAGTCACCGCTTACAAATTCCTAACCCAAGAACTGATGGACTTAAGTCCAAATAAGAAGTTTAAAAACTTCTGCCTAGAGCGGGAATCGAACCCTGGACCTTCTGCATTGGAAGCAGAGACGCTAACCACAAGACTTAACGAACCACATCTTAGATTACTCAATTACAGAAGGAAATATTATAACGATGTTATTATTCGGTGTAATTTAGAAACGTTTCCCCTCTCTCTAATAAGATTGCTCTGTTCCTCCCCAGGGATTCTGGCGTCCGACCGCGTTCCCCTCTCGCCCCCTGGTCTACCCCGCTTGCTCCACCGCCAAGCCTGCCCAGCGCGTCTTCAAGCTGAAGATGGCCTTCCCATCCAGCGTGCTGTGCAACTCTGCCGGGTTTCAGGGGGTGCTGCGACAGAAGATACGACAGGCGATCAACACGCTGAACAGAGACTGGAACCTCTGCTCTTACTCCGTAGAAGGTGAGCCATTGATTGAAATAACTTGTTGACGCCCTCGACCAGTCAGGCCAGTGGAGAGTTAGTTTGGACAAACTAGTTCTAACAATTTGCTGTTTTCAATAAAGCTGTGAAAAAAGTAGAAATTTTGGGTAGTAAAATACCTATACGCAATGAACATAGTACACACATTTTTTTTTTAAAAATTGAATAGACAGTTGATAAAGTATCTAGTATCTACACAATATGTTCAACTGGTTTTGAGATTAACCTGGCCTGGCTCTATAGCCAGTGTATACTACTGTAGTTGTACACAAATTCAAGGGAATTGTTTTTATCGTTAAAAAGGAATCTTCCGATTGTTTTCCTATGTAGACTGTGGACTATATTTCATTCATTCATTTAATTTTTATTAGCATCCAAGACTTCATATAAGTACAAAAGTATAAAAAAAAGTATAGTATAAAAAGTATAGTATAGGTATAGGTAAAAGTATAATTAGAGTTCAAACATTTGCAATAGTAATATTGAGTAAATCATTTTCTCTTATATTACAGGTAGTTATTTTTGTTTCCAAAGTTTTCCACGGTGATATTGTTTCAGGCTCACGGGAATGCAAGGACCTGAACATCGACGTCAAGTGTGACCACCGATCTAGGCCGTCGAGGCAAGCGCCCGAGATAGAGTCGGCCGAGGATGGGTCCAACCGACAGGCTAGACAGGCCAGCGATACGTACGGAGTGGACATCTCTTTCCCATCTGTCAAGTGAGTTGTAACTGAGTCCTGACTCATAGGATGATAGGAGTCTTAAAAGTCACACTACTGCAAGTATAAAATATCATGTTGGATCAAAGTAAAATAAAGCGGTGTTGCATTGCAGCTTGCTATGCAATACAAATATAATAATACATTGCAAATTTACAAAGAAAGATTTGTTAGCTTTATTTGTTTTTTATTCCTTAATTTTAACTACTTTCCTACTTGGCAATCTGTAAGGAATTGTTAAAAATGTTGGAACAATTCAATACATGTAATTTGTACAAACGTATTCATTCACTGCATTAAAAAGCACACTGGTCATTCTATTATTTCCTAGTTTAAAAACTGAAAGAGAAATATATTGCAAAGTGTGATGCATTGTTAGCTTTGAATTGCAAATTTGCAGTCTTGGGGAGAAGCATGTACATGTAGCATGCTACTTTTATGTGTAGCGGAGCCAGTAGCGCGCTATTTTATTAAGGAGGCATATTGTAGTGGTAGCATGCTACAATTTTTGTAGCGTTAGCGTGATATTTGCGCTACCTTTTAAGTTCCGGCGCCAGCAGTCCCAGTCCACGTAAAGTCAAAGTCGGCACTGCAAACTAACTTGTAACGCCCGCCGCGCCACGTCATGTGCTCGCCGTGTAGACCGGCCCGTAATCTCGTCACACTTGCACACCATCTCCCCTCGCTCTCTCCCAGCGAGCCTCTCTCTCTCGCTCTCTCTCTCTGCGTCGTCCGAAGGCATGCGAGCGATAGCCAATCTGTCACATCGTGTTACGACTGACTTTACCAAAATATTGCAGTGATTATTAGATTGCGTGGTGCTCTTGAGTGCTATTTCAGGGTCGTAATCAAAGATGTATCCACGATAATTAGAAGTCGGATTATTGATTTAGACTTTTAGAGCATAAGCCGCTCAATATTACGCCAATCGTCTGAATTGCATATTAAAATGAAGTGATTAGTGTCATAATCCCCCCTCCCTTGGGACATTCCGGACTGTATCGCTATTGTACGGCACCAGTAAAGGGCCCATTCCGAACCTTGTTTTGTCGCATTCTTCTTCAGTGATTCCGCGAAAAACACGTTGTTGAAAATAAGAAATGCAATATGAATGTTGATCATTAGGCCTAGATTCTTAAAAGACAGGGCCTAGCCTAGCCTAAAAGTTAAAGAACGCCTTCTATCACAATGGAAACCGAAACTAAAGGGCTTTTGATGATAGATCACGATCGAGTTGACATAAATGGAGTTAAAAATCCTCGCGGCACGACGTCAAAAGGCTTTAAAAACGGGATAATGTGAGATTTTCGACACCCCCCGATTTAAACGTGAACATGTAGCGGAAAAGTATGCGCTATATTTCTTGTGTAGCGCGAATGTAGCGTCGCTACTCTGAAAAAAGTAGCAAAAAAGTAGCGAAGCTACTTTTTCGTGGCATGTAGCGTTAGCGATAGCATGCTACTTTTTAAAAGTAGCGACCCCAAGACTGCAAATTGCTATGCAAAATAATATAGATCTATTTTGCTCCCTGGGTTGGACATGAACCCTATCTCCGTAAGACCTTACCTCACTGTACAATATGTCTACTGACATCCTTCAAACAAGTAACATCTGTCTTGATTTCCGCAGCGATCCCGCGATCAACCTGAACTCGAACGAGCGTTCCACCGTCCAGCGACTTCTAGAACGCCTCATTCTGGAAGAGGACCAACTGAACGTGGCGGACATCTTGCCCAACACTGAGCCCGACCCAGCCTCGCTTACGCTTCAATCCGACTACGCTTGTCCCACGGGACAGGTGGTCCAGGCCCCAGACTGCGGTAAGTACTCGGACAGCATTGAGATGCTATATATTCAGGGGAGTTATCGGTCATCAAACATTGAGTGCGTTTCCAAGAGTTTACTGCACATTAACAAGTATGAATCTGTTACGATTCGTGCAGGCTAGCTAGAGCAAAAACAAAAAAGTTTTAACCCTTTTCGGTCATGTTTTGGAGTAGCCCCGGCATGGGCATTTCCACACACTTAACTACACCTCCCAATTATTTTTTTTATGGATTTTTGTTTCGGAAAAATTTTGAAAATTTTGTTCCACTACCTTCTAAACAATTTTAAAAATAAACTGACCAAAAAGGGTAGACTTACAGTTCCCGAACTTTAAATTTTAAAATAATTCTAAATCTATTCTTTTTCTTGTATGAGTAGGACTAAAGCCTGACAAATCTCATCAGGTGATTTGGTATAACTGTATTTGTATTAGTCAAGGTCAGAAATTAAATAACTATTCATTATTATCTTAGTTGGATTTAACAGTTGTAGACTAAATGGCTAGAGAGTTGGAGAGTTCACTGGTTGTGTGTTATATATTCTGTGTGTTGTCTTAAATAATAGAATCAACTTTATTACTACCGTGTCTTGATTGTTCTATACGAGTGACGTGAAACTTACCTGTACTCTGTGTTGTGTGCAGTGGCTTGTGCTGTCGGAACCTTCTTCTCCACCGAGAGTCGAACGTGCGTCCCCTGTCCCCTGGGCAGCTACCAGAGTCAGTCCGGACAGCTGGAGTGTTCCCCTTGTCCCGTCATCTCCGGAAGACCGGGAGTCACCATCGCTCCGGGCGCTCGTAGTGCCGCTGATTGCAAGGGTGAGTGGCGCACTTGATGCCAGCAACATTCTGGGTGGCTGTTGTCCTATACCTCGGGGATTGCTTTCCTAACACGTAGTGATTATTGTTGTGTACCTGTAGGCTATTTTTATTAATTTTTATTTAGGCCTACCATAATGCATACTGGACATTGATATTTATTGACATTAAATTTACCTACCTTTGGTCACGGTATCTATGTAGGCTTACACTATTTAAAAAGTCACAGTTTTGTGTTTTATGAGTCAATTTCACTTAAGGCTATTTGACCGCGTTTTTCTATTTTCCAAAATATGCTACTAAGTCAAAAATATAGTGAATGACTTAAAACCTGGCTCTTTTAGAAAATCAAAACTATTTTTTTCGAATTTTTCTGATCCGGTACACGGCCATATCGCCACTTCAAAAACCGACAAACGAAAAAGTTTGCAGGAAAGACAATTGTTAAAAAAAAAAACTTTTTTCTTTCAGTCAGCCTCTAGAAAACCAGTTAAAAATTAATGTTACAAAAACACAACACCCTACGCTGAAGGTGTGCCCTGGCGAATTGAAGTTTGAAATTATTTTAAGGTATATTGCCCATGTACCGAATCAGAAAATTAAAAAAAAAAAGTTTTGATTTTCTAAAAGAGTCAGGTTTCAAAGCCATTCACTATATTTTGACTTGATAGCATATTTTGGAAAATAGGAAAACACGGTCGAATTGCCTTAAATGGCAAAACTCTCTTTTATACAAGATGATCCCCATCAAGAGTGGAATCAGTTTATTTACTTTTAATTGAAGTTTTTTCAGCCCCTTCAACTTGATTATGTGTGTGTGCTTGGCTGCAGTGTAGTGTAGTTGTACCCAACCTGTCTCTAACAACCGATGTCTCTCCTCACATAGAGCGCTGCCCGGCCGGCAAGTTCTACGATGACGTGTCTGGTCTGTGCCGAAGCTGCGGCCACGGCTTCTTCCAGCCGAGCGAGGGAAGCTTCCGTTGCGAACTGTGCGGCCTGGGCAAGACCACGCGAACTACCGAGGCCGTCTCTAACGAGGTCAGTAGCACATAAGTCTATTAGTAGTAGGCATGTTACTAGAATAGCAAGCAAACATGCAATCTATCTAATCTAGGAGGATCTATTTAATCTCATGACTTTTGAACCAGTGAAAACTAACTGCAAAACTTGTTAAAATTTCTGAACAGAAATTTAGGCTATGATAATAAGCTTAATAAGAATAATATGTTGATATTTTTTCTTAAATAATTGTCCATTTTTCTCCAAATTATTAGAATTACGCAAAAGTTAGCAAAATTTGTGGAAAGTATCAGACATGCATAGAATAAAACATCACAAGTTTGTCAGATAAACTCTAAAACTAGTCACTGTAATGTATGAAATTTGTGCATTGTAGTTAAAAGAATCTTAAGGTGCTGCAGACATCAAGGCGTGTGCCGTTTGTCCTAACTCTCCTATCCTGTTCTAGGAATGTCGCGACGAGTGTGACTCTGGCATGCAGTTGGCGCTAGAAGGCCGGTGCGAGGCCTGCCCACGAGGCTCGTATCGCACCGCCGGTCTGCAGGCGGCCTGCCAGCCCTGCCCCAGCGGTCGCACCACCCCCAAGCTGGGAGCAGCCTCGGTGGAGGAATGTTCCCTGCCCGTCTGCCCGCCCGGCACCTTCCTCAACGGAACGCTCAACAGCTGCGTGGCGTGCAAGAAGGGCACGTACCAGCCCGACTCTCAGCAGACGACCTGTCTTACTTGCCCGCCCAACACCAGCACTCGCAACACGGCCTCGGTGAGTAGTGCGGTCACCTGCGTGCTAGAAGTAAAACAGTTAAGGCATTCACAGAAATTCACCATCTTGAACGGACTTAACGAAATATGTTTCTCAATTTCATTGATCGGGAAACATAGGTGTAATTATTGATTTCCACCTTTTTTTTATTTTTATTAAATATCAAAAATGTATTATTTATCTGGAGGAAAATTGATCTACAAAGAGTTGTCTATTAAAAATATGCTTTTCTGAAATGTACCGCTCTTGTATAGTTTGTACCATGGTGGTATATATCTTAAGGTGATTTCACTTGCGTATCCAGCAATGCTATTTTTGTGGTCGCTTAAATGCACGCAGTTCAGACAAACGCCGCCAGGATCGCGACGTGATAAGTGCCATCAGAGTCAATAAAGAAGTTTTCCCAAACTTCTTTATCGACTCTGATACCTCTATAGATGGCGGTGTGTATACACTTTATTGAAGGCCGTGCATTCAGATCGGTAGGCGGAACGTTTGAAATTTTCAAATACGAGCCGTCTGATTGGTCCCCAAAGCCGCCATCTTGTAAGTTCTACGTCACGTGACTACCACCTGACAAGTCGCGAATTCTGTCGGCGACCGTCTGCACTGCGTGCTTTAAGCGACCACAAATTCTGGCAGTGAATTATCACCTAAAGTAAAGATATATACCACCATGGTTTGTACAGGAGCAGACCTACATTCAGTTGTAAGCTTCTATGTTGTGAAAATGAAATACCAGTATTGTTTCCGAGCTTGATTTTAGAAGCTGTAAACCTTGTCTGCAGTCTGCTTAGTGATTAGGTTCTTTCAATAAATAGTAACATTAGCCTTTATTAAAAATTATTAACGTATTAAATGGCCAAGATCGGATACATTAGATAGATAATAGATTAGATTAGATACACAATTAGAATTTATGCATGTGTACGCATTGAGTACGGCCTACTGGCACTGAAAAGAACCATACTATTGTACATATTTCCCGAAGTGTGAAGTGAGTGAATCCCCCCTGTAACGACCACTACCCTGTTCTAGACGAGCCCCTCCGACTGCGGCAACCCATGCGAGATGGACGGCCAGGAGATGCACTGCGACCCCAACGCTTACTGTCTCCTCGTACCGGCCACCTCAGAGTTCAAGTGCGAGTGTAAATCGGGATACAACGGATCCGGAAGGGTCTGCTCAGGTATGTGTAGAGCCCAAGTAATGCATGTTACTGGCTAGTTACTTGCAACATAAAAACTAAAAACTAAGAAGGAGATTACAAAAATTGACGCTTGTTAATCCAAATTATCTTTCATGTTTTCTTTCTTTAATACATAGTTTTTCCTATCCAGTTTTTTTTGCTGAATTATAAAAAAATGGTCTAGGTACTTATGAATTCTTAGACAAAACAAAAATACAGCAGTTAGGGGAGATGTGGGTAATGGGGAACACTTTTTGAATGTTTTCACTTTGGTAATTAATTGTAATTTTGTGGTTAACTTTTTTCAACTGAGATTTTTTGCAAAAAGTTTGTGGGGGTATATCCTTTAGTACTGTGGGAATTATAAACTTTGTTTTTAAATCCAGAATAAGCAAGGTAATTTTTAAAAAATACGAGTTTGTTCCTCATTACCCTAGCTCCGAGGGTAATGGGGAACAAGCCTTGCTATAGCCATAGGGTCGTGTTGTAAAATATTTGGGGTAATCAGGAACATAGAGCTTGACGCCACAATTCCATTGCAATTTGCAAAAATAAAATGTGACAATAAATGGAAATTTTACGGGTAATTGAACAATGAAAAATACTTTATCTGGGAAACAACCCTGGAAACAGGGTAACAATAGTTAAAACTAATGACAATGAAAACAAAAAACATTTTGATATTAGCTTTCACTTATTTTTATGGTCATTATGTAAGCAGCTTACATAATATTAGATGAGTCTTTGTAAAAATAGGTCAGATTTGACCACACTTCCAACTTAAGGTAAAAGGAACATAAAAGTGTGATAAAGGTAGAAATGCATATAAACATGACTAGAAGCCTACTTTAAAGAAAATAAGTTGACAGAAGTCATGAATCAGGCCCACATGTCTGAATAATGCTATGGCATAGTGCATTTATGCCTCTTTCACATCAACTTTAAAGGCAAACTTATACTTGATGCGATCGTTAGCCCATCCATGTCGGGAAATGGGAGGATTGCAATTATGTCAGAAATAGTCATAATGGATACATCACTCTACTGCTATACATAGCCTAGATAGGCCTAATGATCATTGTTCACTGACTTGGTGCCCAATACACGATATTCAGGAACAACGATGTCTTGTATGATGCACACATATCGAAAAGTTTGTGCTTTTCTTTTTCCCAATTTAAATCAAGCTAGAATGAATTGACCAACTGCCAATGTCCCCAATGCCAATGCCAATGTGTGCCGATGTGTGTGTATGTTTGTTCCCATTTACCCCACAGATATTAATCCAGTGATAAATGGCTTGTTCCTCTTTACCTATGTTGTTCCTGATTACCCTCATTGTGTGTTCCTCTTTACCATCAAAATTAACTTGTTAGGGTAATGAGGAACATCATTAAATTTAATGATATGCATAAATGTTAAAAAATAATGAAATCATGATCATGTTGACACAAGAAGTAGGTAACTTTCTATGCATGCTGTTTTAATTTGTGTTACTGCATTAGCCTGTAAATAATTGAAAGTAGTAAAAAGTGTAAAAACAATAGCATGATTTTTTTACAGGGTGACAAAAAAAAATTTAAAAAATACTGAACATAAGTAGTAATGCAAGTAATTGTAATTGCCTGGCCATAAACATCAATGCAGCTAAACAGTACAGTAATTTTCATAATTTTGCTTTCAAACGGAAACAAGGGAATGCCACTGTTCCCTATTACCCTTTGTTCCCCATTACCCACATTACCCCACACAATTTAATTTAGCCTATTTTATTATATTACCCTCTATCAAAATAATTTTCTCTTAATATTTGTCTTAGTTTGTCAAAGTGCTGGAAATTGTTATCATTGTTATTTTCATGTGTTGTTTTAAATTTATGCTTTAAGTTTGGTGTGATGAAAGGAATGCCAAAAGGCTGGATCATGTGAGAAAAATGTAGAGATAGGATAGGAGACCAACAGCTTACCTGAAGTAGAGTAGGCGCGCCGTGATAGAAGACATAAACACAAATAAACAAATACAACACTACATTTCAAACGTTTCGGTCTACGTGACCTTCCTCAGTGAGTAGAGAAGAGATACTGAGGTGAAAAACTAAAGCTAGGTAGCCGTTGGCTGGGGTGGGGGTGGGGTGAAGTGAAAGATGAGTGGGGTGTGTGGAATTGGTGACAGGGAGGGGGTAGAGAGAAGGAGAGGGAGGATCATAATCATCATCAAAGGGGCAATAGAGGACATTTTATCTGTCACCCGAAACACATGCGTAACTCTAAATCATATTGTATTGATTTCCCAATAAACTATAGCTGTAACTAATTCAACAAATGAGAACAGTAACATCATAAATGTTAGGTTTTATTAAATTATAACTGTAGGTACTAGACAGACATTCATTCCATATAAACCAACTGTAAAAACTAAAAATATCTTTGTATTATTTTTAAATTTGTTGAAATTCTTTGTAACAAGTGTTTGCTGTGCCATCAGCCATTATTAAGTGTCAGTTTTGTTATTCTTTGTGAGGAGAAGTGTAACGCTTGTGTGTATGATTCCCAGACGTGTGTCTTGGCTTCTGCGAGAACGAGGGTAGTTGCGTGAAGGACTTGCGCGGCCAGCCGTCGTGCCGTTGCGTCGGATCCTTCACCGGCAAACACTGCGAGGACAAGTCTGAGTTCGCCTACATCGCGGGCGGTATCGCCGGCGCTGTGGTCTTCATCATCATCATCGTACTTCTCGTCTGGATGATCTGTGTGCGCGCGTCGAGGAGAAAAGAGCCCGCAAAGATTCTGCAGGCTGCCCAGGACGCTAATGGGTCGCAGGTAAAAATAAGTTTATACTCGCAACCTTACCCATTACGTATACTACACACTCACTCCTGATTTTTCAATCAAAATTTCACATTGTGTTTCCCATCCTATCCCATTTTTACAACTACATATACGCTTCTTTAGTACTTCACCATTACATGTCTTGTGTTTATTCAATCCTGCGAGGCGCCTGCTCCCCAACCGTCCTCGTTCTTGCTAACGCAACCTTTGCTTCCAGGTGAACTTCTACTACGGTGCGCCCACGCCGTACGCGGAGAGCATCGCGCCCTCTCACCACTCGACCTACGCACACTACTACGATGACGAGGAGGACGGATGGGAGATGCCTAACTTCTACAACGAAACCTACATGAAAGGTACGCGAAGATACTCAATTATTTTAGCAAATTAAAATCTTTATTGATTTAAGATTATTGGATGAGCTTGACCAACTTATTTTAGATTGTTAAATGTCCATCTGAAAATAGCTTGATCGTCAGATCCAGCAAATTACACATCCCCCCCCCCCCCCCACTTTTTGACATCTAATTTTCATCCCAAAATTTGAAACTACTGAAGTAGGTTATAACTTATTTAGTTCAGATGTGCAGACAAAATTTTTCACATTACAAATTATTGTCTTTTCGTTGTATATTTAAGTTTGGGAAATAACTACAAATTGTCTCTTCTATGGAATATTTTCATTAGGTTTGTTCGTTCGCCGACCTAGTATTAACACTCAAGAAGTCAGTGTCTACACTTTACACTGGCTTCTAGGCTAGTGTTATGAGAACACTGAAGCAAACGAACGGACCAAAATTGCTCATTTCACAAAAGTGTGTACAAACGAACAAACCTATTTTCACCTTCACCAGTGCTAAATAAGTGTTGTAATTAGTGGAGGGTGGACAATGTCAATCATCTACCATGTACATTTTTAACCAGTTCCGCGGGCATGACGATATAATTCATCACGCTATTTCTCTCCCTCAGCGCTTAGGACGTAATACCTTGTCAAAAGTATTTTACAATCGCTCCCACAGTGGTCGTGACGAGTCTCGCATTCAAATGCCTTCTGGCGCCATTTATGTTACATCATCGTAATTGTTTATCGTTTCACCACGAGATCGTGGTAGGCCTAAACAAATGAATAATTCACAGTGCATAGTTTCCAGGTTCAATACATACACTTGTAGAAAAAAACAATTCACGTAGTTCTTCTCGACGTCCCAGCTTTGAACTATTCAAGAAGTGACATTACAATATTAAAACGTCTTAAAAAAACTAAAGCAATATGTTACCTATGAAACAATGCGTGGATGTTCCGAGCGCTAGTAGGGGGGAAGTGGCATCAACTTTATGTGTAGGTAGATCATGTCGATAGTGATTTTTCTGATATTGCGAGTGGAAGTTAAATGATAGTTGGACTAATTGTGAAGTGACTAACACAGTGATAGTGCCTCTCAATATGGAAGTGCATCGGTTTCGGGCAACGATTCATACGACGATTTAGTCCCCATCCTAGAATTTTAAGTAACTTAGGCGTAATGAAAGAGATTTTAAGGTATGATGATAACAACCACAATTTTATTTCTCTGAGAATTTCTTGGTATCGGTCGGTATCTATAAAATTATGTTCAGACTGTCAATGTGTGCGTGCGACTCTCAAAGCTCCCGCACGTAAATAAGCCGTACGCCACGGCCACTACCAGGGAAGTTGGTGTGCCGTGAGATAACCAGTGAAGTGGTTCAACATTGGATCAGAGCAGATTCTTGAGGGATCAAGACAAGTTGTAACTAAGATGAACCTCACTAAAAGATTTGATTTGTGGCTGTACCATGTGATTCTTAACAATTAAGATAACCCAGTATGTATTGTGTATGTTGCAGAGAGCCTACACAGCGGGGGTAAGATGAACAGCCTGGCGCGATCCAACGCCAGCCTGTACGGAAACAAGGATGATCTGTACGATCGACTCAAGCGACATGCCTACCCCGGCAAGAAGGGTAAGTTAGCACAGCCCACCACCACATTCTAGCACCTCTCACTTGGTGGTAATGAAACCCAGTCCTAATACTGTTATCTTGTGTTGCAGATAAGAGTGACAGTGACAGCGAAGGCCAATGAAGAAAATGCTCATCATTCAATTAATAAGGCATTAATTAAACTCTGTGAAACCTTGAAGAAACGAACTGCGGCTACCGACACCTCTACCCCTGTCGTAGTTCATAAGTGCCAAGAGTAACAAACAATGTGACGTTAAGTAAAAGAGTTGAAAACTCCTTTCTATTTTTCGGGCAAACTGTTGACAAGATATTTTTAAATAGTGAGCAAGTATACACACAAACATTTCGTTAATGTGGTAATAGTTCTAAAGTGTTGTTAACGAGTTGTGGATATTTGTCAATTGTCACCGTATTCGCAAACGATGCAGCAGTCAAACGCTAACGGATCAACCGGTAACTGACTCCGGCCTGTTGCCAGCGCCGGTACTGCGAAGTGTTGGACCGACTACATTGGAGCGTAACCAAAGTACGGCGCTGGCGCACAGGCCAGGCTAGTGTTTAGTCGAACAGGCTCATTGGTTACTCCAAGCGCTTCTATCGACAACATATCCAAACTAAAGTTGTACAGTATTGGTAGTTTTAGCTTTGTGGCGTTTGCTTGATAGAAGCGCTGATAACCTGCCCTTATAATGCCGGGACCAAAGTTTGTTCTTGCTATGAGCAACCCAGGGCTTTGAGTACTTAGCTTAACTCTTCTAAATGTGTTGTTGTCAAGATTTATATTTATTTTAGGGTATTTTAAGGATCACTCACAATAAGGGAAAATGAAGGAACGATTAGCTGACATTGTAAAGAAATCGTAGCGCATTGTCATTGTTTGCAGCAAGTGTATGTACTAATACTCGTACATCAGCTCATGGTTTCTTCACTTTTCTCCGAATGATCCTCAGCTTCATGTCGTCTTATATTAGAGTATCGCTCAGCTCCCTGGGTTCGCAGATTAACGTTAGTTATCGTGACATCGTTACAGCAGGGTTTCAAGCATCATCTTAATAGGCAGTAATAATGTGTATATTATTTAAGTCTCTAATTTGATAAGGTGTATCAAAATAATATATTTAATAAATTAAAGTACTTTTTTAATTAAGTGCATTTATGTAACGTTAATGTTTCCCAATATCCCCCCTAGAATAGATGATTATGCCATCAATAATTGGCATTCTGTCCACACTATTCCTAACCTGTTTTATAATTCATGCAGTTTCAGCTGTGAATCCAAGGTTCCCAATCTAACAGGTGTATACATAGACGCCAACACGTATGGGTTTTTGACGGAAATCGATTAAGGGCTTCACTACGAGCTCAAAACACTTTTCCTTTTTCAGATCGGACTTTTAGGGGTCTCAAAATTAATTAAATGGTAGCGATATTATTGATATTATGTTATTCAAATTGAAACCTTGTTATCGCATTTCCCGGTGAATGGTGCAAAATAGAGACAAACAGTTTTAGCCATCATGTTTAGAATAACTAACAAAATCAATAGTATTTTTTATTTATAAAAAAATAATGTAAAATATCGTTTTTAGTTTTTTTGCATGACACCTACAAGGTACGCAATTCTAGTTCACGGTTCAGTCTTCGTGGGAGCGAGCATGATTTTTTTAGTCCACTCACGACTTTCTAGTTTCTAGGGCCGCTAGGACCGCAGAAACGACTAGTAGGTCTCCAGAAGTGCCATAAAAGTGTTTTTTTTATAGAGTTCTTTAGTGCCCTAGCTCGGCCGGGTGTAGACCGAATATGCTGAAATTTTAATTATCAATAGCTGCTGCTCCCCACCCCCCCCAAAAAAAAAAACTTGAACCCGATTGGTACAGCCGGGACAGGTGTATGAATTTTGAAATTTGCCTTGGAAAATTGACGAAAATCGATGAACCCAAAACAGTCGTCCATTTTGAAATCTGACCCATATTGGTCCCACAATTAAATTTACAGTGTACGTACTTTATTGATTAATTGTCCCATTTGTGGTGTTAACAGAGCTATAAAGTACGATCTACTGTTTTGAATTTGTAACACATCAGTTTACTGAGCTCGCCTTACCATTCCGCGTCGATAACACCTGTATCTGGTGTCGCGACGCCCAACGACGCCTGGCATCGGCGTCGATCTAATGGCTCGACGGGAGTGAGATACATATCAATCTCTTCATCTTGACGTCTGTTTTCCAAATTGTCCAAGTTCATAGACGTGGCGTCGATATTACGCCCCAGGTGACGCCGGCAGTGCGTCACATTTTATCAAAACAATTAAAATGCCGTTATCTCGACTTACATAAGAGATAGAGACTTCTAGTTTACTGTTCTGTCTTAGAAAAGTCGAGACCTTTAATAATTAAAATTGGCGATCCTCTAGGACCACGGGATCGATAAGTCGCTCTCGGCAGGAGCTCCTCAAATGTTTTTTTTGGGGACTGTCGAGTGCCCTGGCGCGGCCCCATGACCTCCGAGCGAGCTCGAATTTTGTATGCACCAGGCCGTGGGCCCAACAAAAAATTAAAAAAATACTGTGATCTGATCGGATGAAAGGTACGGCCAGGACAGGTGTGTGAATTTTGAAATTTGCCATAGTAACCCATTGGAAAATTGATAAAAATCGACAAAATTTTGGGTGGTCATATTAGAACTTTATTTCATAAAACAGTCCTCCACAAACTCAAAACAGTCGTCCATTTTTAAATCTGACTCATATTGGGCCCACAATTGATTTTACACTGTACATACTCTATTGATTAATTGTCCCATTATGATTATCACGTCGTCGTGTTTACAGACCTATAAAGTACGATCTACTTTTTTGAATTTGTAACACATCAGTTTACTGAGCTCGCCTTACCATTCCGCGTCGATAACACCTGTTTCCGGCGTCGCGATGCCCAACGACGCCTGGCGTCGGCGTCGATCCAATGGTTCGACAGGAGCAAGATATATATTAATCTCTTCGTCTTGACGTCCGTTTTCCAAATTGTTAAAGTGGCGCAAATAGACGTGGCATCTATTTTACGCCACAGGCGACGCCGGAAGTGTGCCACTGATCAAAATAGTCAAATTCCAACTTGTAACCTTCTCGTGGTATGGTTTGGTCCGTGATTAGGTGAGTTTTTTTCTCTGAAACTAATGGCGAGCTCTGGGTCGTCGTCGGGGAACTTCCATCCTCCCTTTGACTACCTCCCCAACGGCGACGACAATGACAACACGGACGGATGATGACACAGACGGAGACGACCACGACGTGGGGGAACCCCTGCCCTCCCCATACGCTTGTGGCTGGTTCTGACCAGCACAGGCCTGTCCACCCCTTGTCCCCCCGCGTCATCCCTTACGTCCCTCCCTTCGTCTCGATTAGTCAAGTTGCATAAATATGAGACGTTAAGCAATATCCAATCCAATTCAAAATAGTCGATTTGGGGGGGAGGGACATTTGACTGAAATCGATTAAGGGCTTCACTACGAGCTCAAAACAGTTTTCCTTTTCGAAATCGGACTCTCAGGGGTCCCAAAAGTAAAAAAAAGTGGTAAAATTTGGATTTTTTAATTTTTAATTTTTTTGGGGACACACACAAGCTACGCGGTTCTAGTTTTTGTTGTGTTTTAGTGGGATTTATGTCTAATGTATCACATTTCCAGATAAAAGGTTCAAGATAGAGACAAAATGCCTAACAGGTTGAAAGGGACACGAAAAGTGTACTGCATTGCAGGATATGGGGGGCATGATGTGTCAACATAGGGTTGAGAAAAGTGGGTAGACTCTAAATTATTTTTTTTTTTTTATTTATCAATGACAGGTAGGTGCATCATGTATGAACACACCATCTGTAGCCTATTGTAAAGCCAGAGATAGGTCAAGGTCAGATGATGTGTTTGTGTTATCAACTCAACATCCTCCCCTACAGCTGATAAGATCACGTGACCCTTGCCGAGTAAGGACGCGCAGAGAGCCTAATCAAGTCGATGTTCAAAAAATGAACCAAAAATATGGACACATTTTTCCCAACTTATTAGTTATTAGTATCCCAACTGGCTGAAATGGACTAAATAGCCTAAGTCACAAAAACCAAGAAGAAGAAGAAGAAGAAGAAGAAGAAGAAGAAGAAGAAGAAGAAGTCGATGCTCAGCTAGTGTTGACAAATGACTTTCCAATGTGTATCATTCATAGTGTTGGTGTAACTTCATACAAATTACGTGTACCCGAATCTTTCTGGATAGGATGTGTTGTGCCGTGTGTGATTGTTTGTGAAGTGTAGGTTTCAAGTGGATATTAGGCTACCATAGATGGATGATAGGGCCTAGTCTTTATTTTCGTTGTACAATGGGTTACAAAAGACAAAAAATGGTGAAGATCAACTACAAATTATTGTTCATCTACCTTACATCGAACCAGATTATTCGCTCTGCTCAGCCATCAACGTTGACGATCTACGGACGATGAGTAAGTAATTTAATTGGCACTCTTGCCGCTAAGCGGGTCCAACTTTAATAGTTAATACTAACCTCGCCACGGCGCTTCGCGCCCACACCCCCACCCCCCTAACCTAGGTTTTCCTAGCAAAAATTTATGCTAGGAAAACCTAGGTTAGGGGGGGGGGGCGGCGAGGTTAGTACTAGAGTACACGAAAAATAACGTTTTTAAAAGGTGGACCCACTTAGCGGCAAGAGTTCCATTTAATTGACCTTGACACTGTTTATATTAGCTAGGGCTACTTAGGTATTAAAAGGGAACTTCTTCAGTGGGGGGGGTCCAACTTTTCGGCACTCTTTCGGTTGGGAATGGCCAACTTTTCAACACTTTTTTTTTCAATAAAACATACGCACCCGAAATCCTTTCCGTTACAAAACTACTTAGGCCTACGTTAGGTTAGCCGAACTTTCCGCTGGCTACAGTGCGCCGCGCTAGTTCTAGGATATTTTCGATAAGAGCGCACCCGAAATCCTTTCCGTTACAGTGGAAAAGTTGGCCATTCCCAACCGAAAGAGTACCAACTTTTCAACACTTGTAGGCCTTGGTAAAACTATCGTATAGGGTAGGCCTACCCCGCTTCGCGTGCAAATTTTTCAACAAATGCTGCCAACAACGTAACAACAAGTATCTCCAACCTCGTTTTTAACGGAAAGGATTTCGGGTGCGCTCTTATCCATTATATCCTAGAACTAGCGCAGCGTACTACAACTAGGCGGAAAGGTTGACTAACCTAACAAAAGTACACCTTTAACATAACATAACAGTAGTAACAAGACAAATTTATTGTTTCTAATGTAGTTACTATCGCATTGTGTAAGTTGGCTGCAGTGGAGATGCGCGCGCACGTCGGTTTGAACCGGGGTACCCTATACGATAGTATTACCCTTGTTTTTTCAATGAAAACATACGCACCCGAAGGTTTCCGACCTTTCCCAAATTTTGGTTAGTCGACCTTTCCGCCTAGTTACCTGCCGCGCTAGTTCTAGGATATTTTTGATAAGAGCGCACCCGAAATCCTTTCCGTTACAGTGTATAAAAGTTGGACCCCCCTAGCCGAAGAAGTACCTTATAAAGTTTAACTTTGAATTAGGTAGTAATTGTTTTCTAGTTGATGCGCAGGAAAGTAAACATGACTAATTAGATGATCAGGATTTGATTTTCGGATTATCCACACTGGTTCTCATTAGATAAAACGAACCGGGGAGACGGGTTCGGATCCTGCATGACCTGTTTGTTTTATATAATCATCTACTTCGTCCAACACTGCTCTTTGCCTCAATGCGGGCGTCAGAAGCAGTCTTTTTCGGGAGGAGGGCAAAAAATTCTTCAATTAGGGTATCATTGATTTTTGCAAGAAAATTATACTATTTCACTACACATGACATCTTGAGGTAAAAACTTGATAACCAACAGATTTCTATAGCTTCTGAAGAAAATGTATGCTACATAATATAACACTTGACCTATTATAGACCTAGACTAAAGGGTTAATATTGGTTTCCCACTTTACCTGTACAGGCGTAACTGGTAACTCACACTTATAGAAATTGTTTTATCTTGAAGACGTGAATAATCGTAAGTTGTTAAAGCACCCTAAAACTACTTTAATACTACCCTAATGCCAATAAACCGATTCTCATCGAATGGCGTCCGCTCTATAAATCCCTTTTGTAACCGTTTATCATGATCACAAATTACCCAGGGCCGTATAACCCAATAGGCCAACTAGGCACGTGCCTAGGGCGCCGAGAGACGGGGGCGCCTGGCGCTCCCTTGCACAAATTAAAAAAAATTAATTAATTAATGACTGGGAGATTGCAAGATTCATTAATTCAAAACATTGCATAAAACTGACTTTGATTCTAAACCCCCTTGTCCACCATATGGTTGTTAGCTGCTGAATGCTGATTGTGGGTAGTCTAGTTCATGGAAATGTTTATACAATAAATAAATAAATAAATAAATAAATAATTTTATTTAGAGTCTACCCACTCAGTTATAGAACTGATTACTGATTACTGATTAATACAGACAGTGAAAAGATCTGACTTTGTCGATGGGGGAGGGGGAGGGATGAGTGGTCGGATTAGCCAAGCGTAAGTCCGACACATTATTGTAATATCTGTAGGCCTAATCTTGGTCATTTTAGTTACTTGGGACCCTTAGCTTCAGTCACTTGTCGAGTGCAAGACGTGAACAACCAACGAAATCTTGTGCGAAATAGTGCGACGTGTATTACTTAATTTTCAAATGTCTTGTTAAAAAAAAATTAGCGGGGACAGGGATGTAAACGTGCACTCGAAAAACATGAAGCAAGTGAGGCATCTCTTCGAACGACTCCCAAAATCAGTTCTTCTTTTAATTCTAAAATTTGGACCAAAACAATAACAAAGGCAAATGACAATTATTTTAGACATGTCCAAAAATCCAGAAAATGAAAGTGAATACTAGTAGCGTTGAGTGACTATGCTAGTAGTGTAATAATATTGGTGGTTTCGATGTAAATGTGAATGTAAGTAAGAACGTTGATGCGGTTAATGATCCAGTAAGTTGCGCTGAAATAACTCTTATCGAACTCATCAAGTGACTGAAGTGAGGCTGTGGCGATCGCCGTACATGATTTCATTGATTTTGACAGATCTCCCACAAGAAGTAATTTAACGCAGCCGCCTACTTCAAACTCAAACTGTCACAACGTCGTTGAAAAAACTGTAAGTGAACGGCATGACATTTTTGTTTTTAATAAAGATCCAGCGACGTGGGTAATCAGTGATTCACTTATAGATTACATTAAACACAAACACACAAATTAAACACAGCATTGTTCAAAACATTGACGGAGATTTAACGGGTTCACTTCGTCTTTACTCGGACAAAAAACAATACTTTTGGAAAAACTTTTTACTTGGGAGAATGTCAATGGTGAAGTTGTGTACCGCCACATGGGTGGCATACTCGCCCTCCCAAGGTACAGTGTTTAGCACCCAATGTAAACGTACGGTGGAACGGATATAATGATTTTAAAAATGCTGGCAAAAGGATTCGAGAACATGAAACGTCCAAAGAACACAGAACAATGTGATATCATTTATAGCTAGAACTAAAACAATGCAAAGAATTGATACTATTAATAGAGCAGTTGTCAACTAAAATAAAATATTGGCGAGATATATTGTAGCAGCCATTATAACGTGCCAGTACAAATGATTCGTCGACTTCGAGTTCATGTGGATGAGTAATATAAAATAACTGTACTAAACGGAAACTAGGCCTATAGAATTAAATTTACATATGTATTACCTATTATAAATTGCATAATATTTAAATGTAGAACTAGGCCCTAGCAGGCCTAAAAATTATTTGCGAAAAAACTAAAAAGCATACATTGCATTGTGTGCACACAATAAACATAACGATATTTTGGATTCCATAGTTGCAGGGGAGGGGGGCGACCTAAAAATGTGTGCCTATGTTCTCATTATTGGTTAAAACGGCCCTGAACTTACCTTATCTGTATGATACCCACACCTTCAAGTAATTCAATCATGCTATTTGATCTACGGTATTCTTGCATCATCCCACTTCAACCCCCCGCTACCCCCACACGTAGCAAGTCACTTGGGCTTGATGGTCCTGGGCAATTCTTAGTATGGGATAGTTTGTTTCTTGAGTGACGTCAACAGTATGCGCTAGTAACCAGACTACTGCAGTTGTAGAGAAGCAAACAACTCACTCGGAAACAACCACCTCGAGCTTCCCCCACTACCATAAACCATAGACTCTTAGCGCCCGTCTAGGCAATCACACCATCCACTTTGGCTGCCACTGCTCTAGTGAGACAAGTTTCTATTATGTAATATTATTTGTGAAACTAAGTACTAAATGGGAAGGAGATATGGGTTAAAATAATCACAAAACCATATCCAGTTCATGGCTCTGATGTGTCACCAAATTTATTTTGAAATAATTTCATTTCATGACATGTTTTTGCTTCCATCAACATTCATATTAACATTGTATATGAAGACAGACCACATGCATTGTTTTGGAAAGTCTATAAGGTATATAGGGATCATCCTGCTTGATGAGAGCTTGGGGCCGGACAATGTACATCGATAACATAGAGAAACAAGTCAGTGAGAGGGAGTACCGCGTAGCGAGTAGGACCCGGCCACCGTCACAACTACAGGCATGGATCCGGCCCGATACTTGGGTTCAACCATGCCTGGGCATGGGGTTGGAATAGTTAGTCTGCAAAGAAACGCAGAACGTGATATCAAAAGAGTAGGCCTAGTACGTAGCAAACCGCTAGAAATGCGGATCTATGCGAGAGTTGTGACGGGGCCACAGCGATCCCAAACATGGGGTTCACTTCATGGGGCTGACACACACATCATTCATACAAACTTTCAAAAAAAAAAATCACGATTCATAAAGGTAATAAAATTAACATTTATTTGGTCTTTTTAACTTTCAAAGCATTATAACAAGACCAAACGGTACATAACTCGTATCTATTTAGCATTCAAATAATAGTAATAATATGATGATAATGATAATAATAATAATAGTCGTTACGAAATGCAGTGTAAGCTAGCGCCGTGCACAAATAAGGACGCGGGTGCAACAACAACATACAAAATATTTGTACTCTGTTTTAAGCCATTGTACATGGCCTCTAGTAGCTACAATAGACGGGAGGGACAGGAAGATCTAATAACATTCGTCATAATAAAAACACAATCTCGATTTGCAAACCTTAACCAAGATACAATATAGAAAAATATCTCTCACATTCACATTTATGCTCTCCAAGCTCAGCACAGCTCAGCTTGTTATTTACAGCGGGCAAGATCCGGCTCAGGGCGCCGCGTCATGGCTTCCTAGTAAGCTGCCAAACTCCAGATTAGAAAAAGAAAAACATTTCCTAAATTAACTAACAACTTTAAAAAAAGAGCTCATTTAAAAAGTTCAATTGGAAATTTGAACACACTCGGTTTTAATTCCTAGTTTTTCTCGTCAAAAATTCATAATGATCTATAAACAGCACAGTCGTCAACATGTCAAACCATTACATGCGAGTGGCTCCGTCGTTAGCGATCGAGTGACTAGCGGCACACAATTTAGTTGCCTCCCAATAATTACATTTCATCAACAAACATATTTTATATATTTAACAAGTTTCTTAGTGTTTTATATAGAAAAAATTTCATAAAGGTGCAAATTTTTTTTACAATTTCTTCACAATAGTTTTTCACAAAATCTTTAACGACGAGCGACACAGATCGGACAAGCTTGTCGTCTCTTACACGCCGCTCGCCCAACCAATTTAACATCGATTCCAACGTACGCTCTAAACAATGTCGCCAAGAGTTGTGTATGTTTGTTTGTGGTATAAGAGGGCTTACGTTCTACCGCCATGGCACTAGACGAACAGCAATCTGACGGGGAGGGATAGATTTGTACTACGGTAAGAGACACAGGTACTGTGGGTTGGCAGCTGGCGATTAAACAAGCTTTCGTTTTATTTGATGAGGCAGTGGTAACAGGTTCCTCGACATTCCGAGCCGGCAACGTATCGGTTTCCGTCACGCGATGTTGCGATCGCGCGACGCGTAGAAGAGCTCTATGCTGTAACCTGCCCCGTGTCAACTACAGGGTCTACTTGAAGCTAGGCTCTGGCTAGTATTTGAATGGCATCTCTTGATATCAGGTACAGCTTATCTCTTAGCAAATGTTCAGAGTTTATTTACAGTAAAAAATTGTAGTATTAAATCTCATTGTACAAGAAATCCCTGGTTTGGGTTACGAATTCTATTATTGGCAAACAAATCCTTCTCGGGTGATTCTCTTCTTGTGTTGGATCGCAACCGACGGCGTATCCCGGCAGAGAGACGGACAAGAGATGTAACAAATAGGTGATGAGTCCTTGAAAGCACTCCTTGCAATACGTAACATACGGACGTTTCGTACGTCGTACATACATGCATAGAAATTAGAAACAATGCAATCTTCTCGGCATTGCAAGGGCGTGGTCTAAAACTGGCATCTCTGCTGCTCCGGACTCTGATGGAAAAGAAGTAGTCAACCTTCTTTGCAGGTCTCCACGAGTCCAGTGCGATGTCTGTGATCACGACCAGAATGTCTGGTGTATTCCTACAGAAGTAGTCAACCTTCTGTGTAGGTCTCCATAAATCCAGTGCAATGTCTGATCACGACGTGGGTATTCTAAAGATGAAATGGCAACCCTGTCTTTCGGCCGGAATATTTTGCTCCACCTTCCGTCGCACCTTTACCAGTCTACTGTTAGTACGTACAAGTATTATAAGCAGTTTCCTAAATAGTTAGTAGTACGTGGTCTAGATGTCCATTAGGCAGAGTACAACTTGAGATCACAAATCAATTATTTAACAGGTAGTGGCATGTTGGCCAAAAAGGCAAAATCCACAAGCACGACAAACCTCACTTTGCGTGAGGTATCCTCTTGTGTTTTCACCTCCATGGTTCACACACCGCTTGTCTCGAGCACACTTTACAAGTTCACCGACTATCATCGTGGAAACAGATTTAAACAGCACTGTCTTCATACGGTACACTACGTACACGGTGGACACGTAACTGCCACCAAAACACCGGGGTTGTAAAAAGCAACACCCCTAAAACTTTGTACTTTCGTTAAAGTGATAAAAATATTTCCCCCGGACGACGACAAAGTCAACACGAGTTAGGCACTCAACGTCGGTCCTAACGCGCAACATTCATAGAAAATATGGCCTCGTGGTTACGTGAGCAGTTGAGCGAACACTAGCAATTATGGGCGATATCTTGAATCACTCTGGCTCTTCCTTGATGAACGGAGCACCTTCTATCCCCAATAACTGTAACAATAGAAACAATCTAAATTATAACATTGCATGGAATAAAAGATCAATAATCATGATTAATAATTAAAAAATTATGTACATTGTGGATTTCTTTATACTGCATGTAACGTGTGTATGTAATGTGGGCCTTGATAATATGTTCTTGATAAATCTTCTTACTGTATTACTGTATTCTGTTCTGTATGAATGTTAGGGAGTGTCAAAAGCGTTCATAGATGTAGTACTTGACTAATCATATGACATTAACACACACTTGGCTAATACCAGCAAGATTACATGTACACTACACCTATAATATTATTTGTTGGGATGATAAAAGAAGAGTCTAGTTCCAACAAACAATCATGCACCAACAAGGTCTATTTTTTCTGTTGGATATCTGGTACCGGTACCTAATTACATTAAAATCTCGGAATTACTTTGATAGATGGCCGTTAGAAATAAAATAATTCCTTGCTCTTGATGAGTTACTTATTAATTAGTAGTGACAATGTTCATAGTCATCATGTTCAGATTGACCCAATTCAACGGTAGTCCCCAAAAACTGAAGTTTGCACTGTTATAAAACTATGGAATTTGACTTAATTGTGTAAGGTAGACATTTTGAACAATATTTTTTAAAACAGCGTAAAAGTCTGAAATGACGGCCAAAGCATGCATTCCTATTTCAGCAGTTTAACATTCAGTACTAACGTGCAATCATGATTTTTTTTTTAAATTTCATATAAATTTTTATTCTAGAACTTGTGTGATGCACTTTTCCCAAATAAAATTTGCAATGTTTTCAGAAATTCAAAACTGAAGGTAAATTTTATTTTTTCACCAAAGTTTGCCATGATTTATGAATGATCATGACACAAAATTTCGAGAAACTACATCACACAAGCACAAGTTCTTGTAAATACTAAATTTTACTGTGAAGAGTTTTCTAAAAAATTATGCCGATATCACAATTGTGAACTGTGGGAAGACTGCGCGGTGCCGATATTATAGGGACTCCCGTGCAACCTTAAGTATTTTAAAATAAAATTGACAAATTTAATATTTATGCAACATTTTTAAAGGTTTATCGTTTGGATAAGTTTCTACTTTCTGTGCGTGTCAACGAGAGGTACAAACACAATATCCACACAACCAGAATGCGTATGTCAAATTTCTAATCCCTCTTGTGGTTATTCTCTTATCTTAGGGGGGTGGGTAAACACTTATAACCACTTTAGCTAAACCGTCTAAATGACAAAAAATCGATCTGAGATACGAGCAGTTGCGGCGGCGGCAACACCGGCCGATAGAACTAGAAGCCACGCGTAGACAACTGCATTCCCTACATATTCGTTCAGTGTGGCACTATCTGTGTGCAAATTGTTGAACTCGAAGTGTATAATGACTTCACATAGAAGGCGACTTGGCTACGTCGGCATAAACCGTGGTATCCGCGGCCCCTCAATTAACTAGTGTTAAGCTAATTAGACTAACTAATTATTAAAGATGGTTCTAATCTTGAGCAGCCCTGCTAAAATGTGAGTTTTTTAAAAACGATTTTCATTAAAATGCAAAATTGAAAATACTGTACCTCTAGTGCGGCAACTAAGATTTGAAAATGATTGCTAATAAAAGCTTACTCAACAACCAAAATTCACAAGACATACCTGCTTCGTGCTGAGCTGAGCTTGCAGTCGCGTGATGAGTCGCTGCTGTCGCTGGGTCTGTTGTTCGAGTCGTTGTCGAGCAGACTTCTCCTCGTCTAGCTCGACCACGAGTCGCTGTACGAGCGCAACGACCCTCGTCCGCATCGACTCGATCCGCACGTCCGAGAGTTCGGACATGAGCGAGACGACCTGCTCGACCACGCTGCTCTGACCTGCAGGCAACACGAGATAGAAGCTCTCGTTAGACGGGGCTGTACTTTGTTCTACGATTCTTGTAGATAATACAAAATTATAGTTTTGATTGGCCACATTTTATTTTTACAAAATTGACATAGGCCTAGGTTATTTAGACTCAAAACAAAATTCCAAATCTATTTACTTTTTTGTATGTATTCTTTCAAAACTGTCTAAATCGTCTTCATCTACATCTCTATGAATCTCTGTGTAATGTTTCCAAAATTTGTAGTGGCCGCCGGAAGTGAAAACAGGATCGATAAAATGCTGGTGTTGCAGATTTGCAGGCTAAGAATAAAAATATTCTCTCTATTCACTCTCTGGAGAGAATATTACCTAGTTTAACAACTAGGTACAAAGTTCTTTAATTTTTTTGAACAGTTTGTTACTCAAAATATAAGCAGACAAAATGCTATTGCCCAGATCAAAGATTAAAAAACACAGGTATTTTGGATAGGAACCACAGCTAATTCCAAGTAGGTATGTAGTGACACATAATAACAAACGGTATACGTATACTATGTTTAAAACCTATTTCCTTAACAGTTTCTGGCACAGTAGTTGGCAATGTATACCACCAACAAGCTGATTTTGTGTACTTTAATGCATGGTGGTTAGCATCAATAACCAACCACCTTTCTATAGAAAAAACAGACTTCCCTTGATACTACAGTTTTCTCCCCAAACTTATGCAGTGCCTGAGAGATTTTATGAAAAATTCAAAATAGCAAAGTGTAAAAAATGAAACGGACAGTTTTTTTAATGTCCAGAACTTTGGTTAATTTAATTCATAACTAACAGAAATGAGACCAGGATTTAAAAAGAAAATGTAACCAAAAGAAAATAAAATTATTAGTTAAAATATTTTACTCTGGCCTATTAATTTAATTTGGCCAACCATACCAAAATTTACAAAATTTTGACCAAGACCGGAAAAAATAACAATTATGTATTCAAAAACGAGGAATTTTATCAAATGATTATTTTTTTTAAATTTAAAAATTAAATTCCGTGCCTGAAAGAGTGAATGCTTACATTAATTTTCAAAGAATTTATATCACAAAACACACCAAATATAATTAAACAAAAACTTGTTAGTCTTCAAAAAATGACAACTAGAAACTACAAAGTTGATCCAAAGTAGCCTTGCGGATGTTGGTATAATTGACGGCTGATAATAAATAGAATAATATATGTATACAGTAGATCTCTCTTATCCGAGTTGGATGAGACCGGGGGCACCTCGGATTTGCGAAAAACTCGGATGGCGCGGATCAATTGTTTATTTGCTCTCGTAGCATAGCCTGATGTGGTAAAATGATATATGACACATGTAATGGATAAAGGAACATAAAATAAAAATACACACGATACACTTCATACAGGGTATACTAAATGATTTAATAGCTTGTAATTCAAGCTCACGAACACACGTACACAATTAGGCCTACATGTCGTAATAAAAACGTATGTCTAGGCCTAGGCCTAGGCCTAAACTCGACGCAGTAGGCCTAGGCCTACAATGCAAACATAGGCCTAGGCCTAGCTCTCTTTCTCATGTGGGAAAACCTCTCACTACTATGCCCGCGCTGAAGCTCACGACGCAAGATAAGTCTGGGAAAGAAATAAGAGAAGCCCAGGAATAACAATTCAATGCGTCGTGATTACGAATTTCGTGAATCGGTTGAAACATGATTGCATCTAGTTCCACAACGACCATCTTTGAACAGCTGTGTGTGAGATGGCTGGATCGTATGCGCACGCGCAGGCGCGCGACGCACACTGACCTCTATATGCTCAGTGGGTGGCACTGACGCTTACCGGCGATGCGCCCGACGCACACTGACCACTGAACTCTATACGCTCAGTACACTGATGCACACTGCTCGAAAGTCGAGATATATCGCCGATCTATCTTCTTTGCACTCACTCGTAAGGCATGCCTACAAATGTATGCGAGTACATTTAAAAAAGTGCGGCGCGGCGTCTGTAATTATTTTTATGTTTTATTTACGTATTTAAAACTTTATTTTTTATTTTTTTTTATTTTTTTTATTTTTTATTTTTTTTTGCGGCTCGGTTAACACGGAACATCGGAATAAGAGGAGATCGGATAAGAGAGATCTTACTGTATATATATATCTGACCCCTTTTCAACATTAAATCGGGTTGGGGGAGCAGTATCAAACTACTCCGTTTCTTGGGCTAACATCTTCGTTGTCGGCTAGCCAGGCCTGACACAATTCAGTCCTCAGCTTCTTCTTCGCTCGCCTCCTCCACTACCAGAGGTCTGTTTAAAAGCTCCCTCCATCTCTCCCGGTTTTCCCAGTCTTCCTGCTTCCACTTCGTTCCATGCCATTCCTCTCTTCTCAACACTGTCTTTAATCTGCTCCACCCACTTCTCTCTTGGTCTGCTCACTTTCTTCTTAAACCCTTCTTGTTTTTCAAACTCTCTTCTTGGTATCCTGGTCGGATCCATTCTTTTCATATGCCCAAACCAACGTAGACGTTCTTTCTCCAACCTTATTAGCACACTTTCAACACCTAGTTTTTCCCTTATAACACTACTACTGATCTTGTTGTTTTTTGTCACCCTCAGTACACTCCTCAAGAATTTCATTTCTGCTGTCACAATCCGGCTTTCTGCTTTGTGTCCCAAGGTCCATGTCACTGTGGCATATGTCAGTATTGGTAGAAAATATAGCTTATAGATCAAAAGTTTACATTTCCTTGGGATTTCTTCTTTCCATAGTAGCTTCCTGACTGATTGGTAGAAGCCCTCCGCCAATGTAATTCTTCTCATAACTTCTGCATCTATTTTCGCATTTGTAGATAGTACACTTCCTAGGTAGTTGAAATCTTCTTTCGTTGTCAACTCTTCGCCCCTCAGCAAAAGTTTGTTATCTCTAGGTTCTTAGTCATGATTACCACTTCGCTATTTTCTTTACTGATTTTCATATCATATCTTTCTGTTGCCTTGTTCCACTCATCCAATTCTTCTTGCACTTCTTCTATTGTCTCACCACATACTACTATATCGTCCACATAAATCATAGTTCTTGACTCTATATCTTCTTCCGGTTTCACTACACGCAATACCTCGTCAATTACTATGATGAACAATGTTGGCGAGAGCACACTTCCCTGTCTTAGTCCATTCTTAATCTCAAACCATTCAGTATTGCCAAATGTTGTTCGGACGCAACTTGTACCATTTTCATATGTCGACTGTATGCGGTCTATGAGATCTTGTTCTACTCCTTTCTTACCTAATGCTGCCCACACTTTTTTCCTCGGTAGCTTATCGTAGGCTTTTTCCAGGTCTAGGAACAGCATGACCATTTCTCCACCTTTCTCCCATTGGTTCTCCATTGACTGCCTTACGGCAAAGATAAGGTCTACAGTAGATCTCCCTGGTCTGCACCCATATTGCTCCTCTCTTAACTTCCCATCAATTTGTATGCGTAGTCTTCTTTCAAGGATTCTTTCATATAGTTTAGCTATTTGACTCATTAGGGATGTACCTCTGTAGTTTCTGCAGCATTTCCGGTTCCCCTTCTTGAAAAATGCTACAATTATACTTCTCCTCCAGTCGTCAGGTATCTCCTTATTATTCCATATTGTACACATAAGTCTCCACACCCAGTTTACCCCAGTTTCTCTTGCTGCTTTAATCATCTCAGTGGTTATTATATATATTATAATATCTTTTCTCAATAAAGATTCAAATTAATTTAACTACCCGGTACCGTTCGTTGGGTAGCTTTAATTCACCCGGCGATACCGGATACCGGATACCGCCAGGCGCCGGTAGTGCCGGCAAGGCTACTCTATGTCTGGAACGCTAGCTAACCTGCGGGTTTTCCCTGCTGAACGTCCGAGGAGCTGTCTGTGTCGGTGTCGGTGGACAACTCAATCTCGGGGTTGGGAACTCTCGGCTTGGGGCCATCTTGGGGGGGAGAAGGGGGCGTAGGGGGAGGCTTCATATCGATGGTAGGGGGAGACGCCTCTCGAACTACCTCGGACTTTACCTGGAACATACAGTTTGATTTAGAGACTAATCGCTCAAGATATTCACCACAGTGCAAACTTTGAACATATAAAAGTGAAACGTATCTCAATCATTTTAGAAGAAAAATAATAATTAATAACAAATCATGATTGTCATATAAATAAATAATAGATTTAATGAAGATCATACGAGTTGCATAGATGCAAAAGTCGCCTTATCCACTTTCTGAAATTGTTGAGGAAGTGAATAAAACTGCGTTTTGTTTCACCTTGCAGGTGGTAAAATTGAATACTAATTTTAATAATATCAAGATTAACATCAGAAATAATTTAATGTAGCACCCATAAATCTTATCTTATTAATTAATATTATTAATTACTATCAAGTGTAGTCTCTATAGTTTAAGTAAAGTAAAGTAAAGTAAAGTTTTATTTGCCAGTCGATTCGCACAAGATACAAATATAGGCATCGTCATGTTTTGGTACTAAAAACTAAGCTAATGCTAAGTTGATGAATATATGTATATATACAATATAGAAATATCCTTATGATTAGGTAAAAGTAGAGTGAGTAACAGAGTATTAATCAATTAGTTAAAATAAAATATTAATATTATTATTATTAATAGGTAATAATAATGTCATAAATTAATAAATTAATATCAAGAGTATTAATTAATTAATATGGTAGGCGTATGAATATTGAGCGAGGTTATATAGAGCAGGCCAAGGCCTTACATAAATTGAATTAAGTAAATAAAAAAAGGCCTGGTACAGTTTGTATCAAAGTGGTGCACAGACCTCGACCGCCAAAACTAAATCAAATACAGGTCGTAGCTGATTGGCTGTTCGTGAATAAGGTGGTTGGCTGTGATTGGCTGTTGTGGATATAACGCGTTTTGAAAGTGAATGGTGAATGGATAAGGCAAGTTTTGAAAAAACAAACGATTTTTGACAGGCTTTTACTACTGGATATAGACACTTTAGTTGAAATATTTTATTTGAGATTGAGATACATGCGTCTCGAAAAGACAAAGAAAATGGTGTATAGGGTTCATTTTGAGCAAAAAGTGGATAAGGCAAGTTTTGCATCTATGCGACTCGTTTTACAATCTATAGGCTATACATACATAAAAAAAGAAAGACAAAGAAAAACAATAAACAACCCAATTGGTTCCAATAGTTTAGCAACATTCCTGTACATATGTAATAAAAATTGAAATTTGAATAAAACATCTTAAACAATTCAAATTGTCACCACTTAATGAATAAAAATTATTAAATATATTTCATAAATAAATACATTACCGTACATCAGCTGTGAATTTGTTTTATCCATAATGTAGGCAGCACAGAAGTGATAATAGTATCTAGAACTAGAACACCTAACTAAGCCTCATATAACTACACTAACATTTGCTTAGCTCAAGAAGATAGACATACATAGAGAAATATGACTTTGGGAATCTGATGGTAGTAGGACCGTTTAAACAAGAAAGTTCAAACTTTTATAAAGTAACAACAACGTTTACACAGTCAAAATACAACCATAATTTATGTTTTACAAATAAGACCTACCGGTATTGGGACGAGTACGTAACAGTCCCCGAAGAGACAGAACATACGCAAAGAGGGAAGCTTTTAAACTGGTGATTAGGTCCTACCATGGTAAAAGTCGGTTTAAAAGCACTAACTTGCCGACAAGTACATTTGTGTAGGGTCACCAAAAACCCTGAGAAAAAGAATATAGGCCTAGCTAGCTAGCTTTGAGTTGGCTTATACATACAGAATACAATCACAATCATATCCTTGCCTGAGCGTACCTCTGCCTTTGGCTGTCGCGGAGCAAGAGCGACGTTGGGCTGAAATGTCCGTTCAAAGCGCTCGCTCTCGGACATGGGCACCACTCGTTCAGGGTACAACAGCACGGGCGGGCTGTGGGATAGATTGCCAGGCAGGTGGAGCGGGCCTGTAACCAGACAATCATTGCATCGATCAGTACGATGCACATAACAAGCAGAGATTTGCAATTTTTGCATTTTTCATGTAGTATTTGCAAACTATTAGGCCTATCTGAGCTGAATTAAAATTAATTATTCTGTAAGCCTACACATAAAAATAATCTTAAAATTTTGCACATATTCAATAAATAAAAGGTGTAAAAAAATGAAATGTTAGTTCAACATGATTAGTCTGGTTTCATAAATAATATGATGAGGCTAACTTGAGTCCGGCGTCCAAAGATCGAACTCCTTTATAATCTGTCTCAACAACTCCACCATTGAGTTTGCCCAACATATCAACAACTCCACTCTCAGCACAGGGGTAGGGGGACGCTCCCTCGACAGTGTGTGTAGTATATGTTCCACGTGCTCAATGCATTTATTTGACTAGTGGATACTAGACTAAATTATATTCTGTACCAAGCTTTATTTATGGTGAGAAGATAATGAAATATTTGCCATTTAGGGGAAGGGAACAAGGCTGACATTGCGGTGCAAATTCCGACATTTCCAAATAATGATGTTACACCAAAAGAAATGAGTATTTGAAGAAATGTATTAGACCCAAATAAAATGATTTCTAAAGAATGCAATAAAGACGTCTGAAATGTAAGTAGAATGTAAGAGGGGCTTAATGAAAGAGCAGATTATTTTTTTGAAATTTTTTTGAAGGGACATTTCCTCAGAATCAACAATTATAATCAAATTACTGGAATCAGTTGTTCAAGTTCAAAATTGAATTTTGAGCAGCGGTTTTTTGTATATTGTTTCTACACTCCTTTATCTACAACCTTAATAAAAGGATTATTGATTTTATATGGTTTGTTGCGTTTCACAATTTTTTTCGACTGCCGGTACAATTTAAAATTTTGTACCGTTTAACGGAAAAAATCGTGCAACGCCTGAAACCATATAAAACCAATCATCCTTATATTTAGGTTGTAGATAAAGCAGTGTAGAAACAATATAAAAAACCCGCTGCTCAAAATTCAATTTTGAACTTGAACAACTGATTCCAGTAATTTGAATATAATTGTTGATTCTGAGGTTATGTCCTGTCAAACAAATTTCAAAAAAATAATCCGCACTTTTATTAAGCCCCTCTTACATTCTACTTACTTTTTAGACATCTTTACTGAATTCTTTAGAAATCATATTTGGGTCTAGGGATTGTCCAAAGACTGATCAGCTGTGATTCAGAAACAATTATTGGAAGTTGCCTCAAATTTTGACCCCCAAAGGTCCTTTTGAACTGTATAACGGGCCTTTAAAGTCCAACTTGCTACCTTCCCGTGGTTTGGCCTGTGAGTAGGGGAGTAGTGTATTCCCCAAAACAAAGGGCGAGCTCTGGCCGGTTGGGGTGCGTGTTGCAAAGAGAGCTCTCGCACAACTTTTTGTCACACCTTTCTTCATTCACACAGCCTTACTCATATTTATTTTCTTCTTTCACTTTTTTTGTCTCCATACTTGCCGGCCCTCTCTGCAACGAGCACTCCTCCGTTCCCACCCAGTTTAACCCATCCTATCCAACATCCTCACTCCTTCCCATTAACCCCCCTCGTCTTCCCTTACGTTCCTCCCATTGGAAAGAAGAAAACGTGGTGGTAATCCACAATTATGGGAAAAGAAAATTTGGAAGATTCCAATACAATTGACATGGGCACTGATAACTTTACTGTTGAGTGCCCTAAAACAACATTAACTAACTAACTAACTTATAAGTTATACTCGAACAATAGACAACATTTCTGAAATCAGACGTTTTTCACTGGCCACTTATCAAATCAAGGTTTAAACATTTTCAAACCGTTTTAATTAATTTTGTGAACTGTTACCTAACGTTGAGTTCTTTGCGCGTGGGGTTGGTTCGGTTGGCTCACCTGGGGTCTTGTGTGGGGCCCACGCGGCCATGCGCGCCCAGTTGTCGGCGTGCTGGTACCACTGCATCAGGGCGTGGGGGTCGTAGCTGAGGTAGGTGGAGTAGAAGGGGTCCATCACGGGGTCCAGCTTCGCCTTCTTCATCATCTGGTTGATGTCGGCGTCCGAAGCTCGAAGCACCTCGTTCGCTTTGCTGAAGATGTCAGCTCGGTCTCGGTCCACTTGCACCTGCAAACAAATAATACTCGCGTTAAAACATTGACACGTTACATCTTGTGCATCAAAGTCTACTTTACGTCTCAAAGGCCATCAAAGTCCAACTCGCAACCTTCTCCATGTTTGGCCCATGAGTAGGGGAATACCACTCCCTGAAACTAATGGCGAGCTCTGGGTCGTCGTCGGGGAACTTTCCCTTTCCTTGACTACCTCCCCGACGGCGACGACAATGACAACACACACGGACGATGACACAGACGAAGACGACCACGACGTGGGGGAACCCCTGCCCTCCCCATTCGCTTGTGGCTGGTTCTGACCAGCACAGGCCTGTCCACCCCTTGTCCCCCCGCGTCACCCCTTACGTTCCACCCAATGGAAAAAGTATACATGGTGGTAACTCACACTTATAGAAATTGTTTTATCTTGGTGGCGCGAATAACGCCCTAAAACTACTAATACTAATACTAATCGACTAGCTTTATAAACAAGAAGAGTTGACATGTTATATTCTTTAATAATTTTGTAAAAAATTTGAACATAGGCCTATTTCAGTTAAAAAAAAAATGTCAAAATATTCATCATAATTTTAGTTAATTCATTGAATACAAAATCCCGGCACAGGCTACAACAAAACAAAATAAAAATGTAATACAATGAAAAGTAAAAAATGTAATACAATGAAAAGTAACAATACAAATTACTCGTGGAAAGCTTTTACTTAAATTACGTAAGACCCTCAGCGTATATAATATGTCAAGTAAATAAGACAAAGAGCATTTTGTCTACCAATTAGTCGAGAAGCTTGGCGCAAACAAGAGTAGTAACATAAACAACTTGGCATTGTAACTAAAGCTGGGTTCCATGTGCGCTGTTCTGTGATATTGTTCAACGAGCTGTCCCTGTCTCGAAACATAATAAGACTGACGGAAGACAAGAGTTCCTTGGTAAACATCGTTTCCAAAGTTCTTAGAGGCGTCCAAACTTTCGGGGCACAGCGATTTTAACTGAAAGTGCGTTTGTGTTTCATCCATAAACATGGCCATTCAACACAAAACTTTGCGGCCTGCGACGCCCGAGGGGAGGAAGTAAGCTCGGAGCTCAAAGGGACGGAGCCTGGTTGGGGGGAGGTCGACGATCACGATGTGCGGAGGGCGGAGGAAAGTGTGAGGGCCACATAGATGTAGCGGTCAAGACGCCGGGGGAGGCGAAGACAGAGACGTTAAATGCCCGATGTGACGGGAGATTCGTAACAAGCCGATAACTCTCCTAGCACAATGGAAACACCACCGTTATAAATCACTTTGATAGTCAAAATATGTTCCCGAAATACCCTGGCGTCGGTATCTAGACTAGGGGGGTCCACGCCTTAGAGCCGGCGAGAGTACGCCATAGTGAATGGGCGCCGCGACGCTTGAATAGGGCGCCGGTCGGAGCCTGGAGCCGTCTGTCTGTCTCCTCGTCGTCATCGCTTTGTTCAGAGATGTCAGGCCGTCGCGACGCATCGCTCTCAGGTAGCCCGGGCGTCGGGCAGTACGCACCGCGCTCGAGCGCCATCACGCAGTACACACCACGCATGAGAGACTTCGAGCAGTAACTACACTGTCTGGCATCAGGGAGGGTACTGCGTGACAACAGTAATCGACGAATCGGGGAGTTCCTTTGTGTCTGTTTTGAACTCCCAAGCCGTTCGTTCGTTGTACCACCGCACTGCAGAGAAGTTTGTCATGACGAGTCATTATCAAGAGTGTACCAAGTACACTGTACAATAAGAATGCGTGCAAGTGCGAAAGCAACAATAGTAAAACGACGCCGCTGGGCTTCGAACCATCACAGGTTTCCCCTTCACAAATCACAGCCTGTTATCGGTTGGGTGGCCTTGCAATCAGTGGTTTCTGGCGAGGGGGCGCCGTTTGACGCATTTCCCCCTCTGCCCTAGAAAGTGCTGGTATTAGCACGTCTGCAGCAGAGCCTGCGGGCGACGGAGGAGCCTAATGACCCGTAGAAATGAGCTCCTCGGATGCTATCCCGCAGGAATGCAGGGAACCAGGGACGCCATGTATAGGTAGCGCGTCACCTTCACCTGGTCGGCCGTGCTGTCACGGGTGACTCGCGCAGACCGTTACGCTAATCGTCTACCCCTGGGAAACACGTCGCACTGACATCTGTCAACACCAGCCTCCTCGACTGTCCGCAGGGCGGGCGACATACGGACAAATACGTAAATAACGGTCGATTATTCTGTGTTACCGAGTAAACACACCTTCTAACATCTGGGACTCTGCCCCAGATGAACCAGTCCCAAACTAATGTGTCTTTTGAACGAGGAATTTTGCTACGGTTATACCAAAGTTCTCTGTGCTGCACTTCTGTTTGGCCCCGGGGTTCGATTCCCATCACATGTCAGACCTCTTTGTTCGAGGGCTAGTCCCCTCTGAGCTGCAATGTGAATAGTTTGGCCCCGGGTTCGAACCCCATCTCATGTCAGACCTGCAATGTGAATAGTTTGACCCCGGGTTCGAACCCCATCCCACCCCACCCCAGCTTGCTTTGTTCTGTCTCCTGCTAGCGATGCTAATAGTCGGGCGAATTAATTCACACGGCCGCCCTCTCCGCCGTGATTAGTACGTCATTAGGCGGGGGTGTGCGCGCGCAGCCAGACACAGCCACGTGGCCGGCCGGCGTCGGGCGAATCAATACGCGTCTCGGCGCCACACAAAGACTGTGCCAGATGTGATGCGCGGGGCTGTACGCGCTCTGCATGGGACTGCATGAGGAGGTGAATTATTGGGTCATGCACACGTACGTGCACGGTTGCCCCACCCCTCCGGCCCCATTCGCATTTCACCCCCGAGTAGATGGAACATCACATGGCGACTCAACCATATTCTACAGACAGGGAGGATACCATATCCCCGAGGGATAGAACTCTCTACTGGGTCACGACCGGGGAGCGCCACCTGCCGTAGACTAGGGAGAGAACACACTATAGTGGTCCCAACGAAAGAATGCAGGTGGCTCGAAATTGCTTTCCCAACATAACAACTTTGTCAATTCTTATTCACGCTAGCTCAGCGTGGATCTTGCACACGGAGGAACTCTGTGATCTAGCACAGATAATTTTTGCTTGCGTTGGTAAAATATATTTCTCTTTCATACACAAAGGCGACATTCCATTTACCGCGCATTCATTCTCCCCCCACCACTACTAACCAAGCATCTGCATTATTTCGTTGGAGCAAGTTTACCCCACAGGAATAAGCTAATCCTGGGTCTTCTGGGTCACGGCAAGAGGGAACGGGGGAAGTCATGCACGGCCGACCGGACGGGAGCGCGCCTCATCCCGCGGGAGAAACACTCCCCCCCCCCTCTCCCCGTCAAGTAGACTGATCCACGTTTACTTGGTTCGTCTGCGAGTAAAAATAACCCGTGTGTGATGCGACGACGAGCTCTCCTCTGGCCAGTCTAAACAACACAGAGTCTGCGACGTGGCTAGGAGACGCTGGGCGTCGAGACGCGGGTTCGAGGCCCGGGGTATAGTGGCCTAGGCGTCGTTGTCTCCGACGTAACTCGCAACCTTCTCGTGGTTTGGTCCGTGATTAGGGGAGTCTTTCTCCCTGAAACTAATGGCGAGCTCTGGTCTTTTGTCGGGGAACTTTCCCCCTTCCCTTTGACTACCTCCCGACGGCGACGACAATGACAACACGGACGGATGAACACAGACGGATACGACCACGACGTGGGGAACCTTTCCCTCCCCATACCGCTTGTGGGCTGGTTCTGACCAGCACAGGCCTGTCCACCCCTTGTCCCCCCGCGTCACCCCTTACGTCCCTCCCTTCGTCTCGATTAACCAAGTTGCATAAATATGAGACGTTAAGCAATATCCAATCAATCAGTAGCTAGCCGACACCATGAGAGTTAGGCACCTGGCGTACTCATATGTCATGAGGCATGCACACATCACATTACCCAGCATCGTCACGATTGCCCTCGTCGTCATATTAAAAGTGACATTTCACAAATGAGGAGTGTTTTGTGTGGGCGAACATAGGTCATGAGTTTCCCCCGAACCGTGCAACAACTCGTCTCATCAAGCAAGGCAGGTAGATACAGGCTCACAATGCGCGTCGTGACGGTGACGGATCAAGTGAAGGGCCTCGTTAGCCTCAAGATGGAAGCTACGCGACGTACTCGAGCGTCGTGCCGCACAAAGACGCTTGACAAGAGAGGCTTGCCTCCCCTCACTCACTCACAGGCAAATCTTCGTTATTAGACAAGTTTCGAGGAGGATTCATCCCCATCAAACATTTGTAGGGAAATTCACCCTCCCCCACACGCAAAAAATCATTGTAGGAGATGTACCAGAGAATTGTCACCCCTAGAAAGCGGGAAATAATGCAGGCCTCGTCGCCAGTGTATGAAGCACGTTACAATCTTGTACTCGTAGACAGGGGTTCGAACCCCGGATAGGGCATGTAAAATATCATTCTTCCCCATGAAAAGAAGTACTTAATCGAATGACATCTTCGGGGTCGGCTATCGTAAAGACGAGATATTCACGATCTCCAACTCTAGGATATGAAAACTTCGATTGCAACAGAATTACATACATTTTTATACGACCAAAAATAATGAGCATTGATTGATTTCGAATAGAATCGACATTATTTGTTTGTGGTGTATAGCTTATCTAACAAAGCAATTCATTTGAATGCACATGAATAAACAAGTGGACAGGCAGTCACACATACACCACGTCAGTGGTCCTGTCAACATGTCAGCTGGTGACGCGCTGACACGCCTCGGGGCGTCAGCGAGCGCACGTGTCACAACACAACGTCCCCGCCAAGGCAATTAGTACGACACAGACAAAACGAACAACAATTACGAAAATGTAGCCATGTATGTATAATTAATATGGTGACCCCAGGGAATGTGCACTCCAGACAAAGAGAGGTTTGGTAGCTTCATGGCCGTAAGAGATAATTGTTTTCAGAGATTCCTGTATTTCGCTCTTTCATCCAGTAAAACTTGTTCTACGACGTCGATAGTTTTTGTGCTCGGCATTGACCTTGGGAACATCGCTGATCCTAGAAGATACGTTTGGGTACGAGGAATCGAGTGTGAGCTCGGCCGAGTAGCGGGACATGGTCGAGGAAGGCGCCTCGCGGTGGGGCAATCCGTCTGGGCCCTGCCTGCATGGGGTCGGGAGTTCACGGGGTTCGAGCCCGGGCCCCCTAGATGCAAGCAGGCGCGTAGGAACGTTTTGAAAGTTGGGGGGGGGGGGTCAAATCCATCAGCAGGTTTTGAGGGCGGTAGCCGGGGTCTGGGGCAAAGTCCCAGCCGCCGAAGGCGAAAAATGTTTTCACCATACTACAGTTATTTCGTCATGTTTTAACTGCACTCGGACTCTGTAAATGACTTTTACAGCAACTATCTGCGATCTAAAAATCAAAAAATGAACGTGAAGTGGTCTTAAACCGGGGCCAACTGGCCCATTTTAGTAAAGTTCAACATAATTTTTTATTAATGACGAAGGATAAAAGGCAAACTATTCGTTTTACCAACCAAGGTGACTTTTCGAATTGTATGTGCAAAATTTAAATACGGAAATTTTGCCCCCCCCCCCCCAACCCCCTCTCCCCGTGCCAAAAATTAGGGCCCCTTCCTTCACCTACGCTCTCGTCTTGTTCATGTCTCGTCTAGTGTTTGTTGGGGCTACGCCCACGTGCGAACTTTCAAATAGCTTACAATGACAGTACACAATCTAGGCCTACTTGCTGCAATGATACCTTGTACACTTGAGGTATATTTGTCAAATGTGAAACAGATAGGCCTAGATCTTTTGATGGGAGTGCGTGAAAAGTGGGGGGGGGGTCAATTCCCCCATCCCCCTTTCCTTGCAACTTGCAAGGGTACTGGGCACTCACCCTTGATATAAGCCAAGTAGGCCTAGAGGTCCACACAGGTAAAGTTAACAAAACATCTCAAAGTCAAGTGTATCCGGGTCCAGGCTGCAGAAGTGACGGGTACTCGAAACCGGAATTACCAACATTCTCTAGCGAGTTCTCCACTGCTTGGCACGACGAGGCCTTGCATGACGTACCGTCCAACCAAAGCAATTCTTACTTGAACTTTCCTCATTTATAAATGCACGGCGTCGAATCAATGTTTGTCTAACGAACGTGTTCGGGTGGCGTAGTTGGCAACGTGTTCACCAACTGAGACTGTCAGTCAGTCAGTCATACAGACAGACAGACAGGTCTGTGTGCAAGCGGCGAGCCATGCAGGCGGCGAGGCGAGGTCATCGCCCCCAGACGAGTCCCAGACGGCGTTCCTCGCCGCGCCGCTCCGCCGAGGACGAGGACGCGGACACCGGAGAGCGCTAGGACCGAACCGGACTTGGGAGCCATCCACCGCACAAACACGCAAGGACAAGCAAAATGGTCTCCACCTCCAGAAGTGATGTTCTTCTTCTCCGGTAAATTACTTGGGCCTACTCTCTACCGACAACCAGAATCCGATAGCAAAGCTAAGAGTTTTTTTTTAAAGTTTTTTTTTTAGAATAAAAACATAGATAATTTGTGATGCCCTTTTGATTGGATATTGCTTAACGTCTCATATTTATGCAACTTGGCTAATCGAGACGAAGGGAGGGACGTAAGGGATGACGCGGGGGGACAAGGGGTGGACAGGCCTGTGCTGGTCAGAACCAGCCACAAGCATTTGGTGAGGGCAGGGGTTCCCCCACGTCGTGGTCGTCTCCGTCTGTGTCATCATCCGTCCGTGTTGTCATTGTCGTCGCCGTCGGGGAGGTAGTCAAAGGGAAGGGGAAAGTTCTCCGACGACCCAAAGCTCGCCATTAGTTCCAGGGAGATAAACTCCCCTAATCACGGGCCACGGGGCCAGACCACGAGAAGATTGCGAAATGGAATTTGATGGCCCTGTGATGCCCTGGTGGTGGATGCTGGTGGGTGGCGTAAATATAAGTAGTGATGATAACGCGTCCAGGGGATCAGCGATACATACACCCGTATATAGTGTCCTAGATGCGAGTCCTGCGGCCATGACACTCGTTCCGACTTCCGACTGGACAGACTCTTCATCACGTATAGACTAAAGTGTGTTCCTATCTTATCAGACTGCACGCAGACCACAGTCACCACATCCCCTGGTCGCGACTACACGTGGACTCTTGTAGGTTGGTGACCGCGGTCTGTTTCCTTGACATGAGTCTCAACATCTCACCGGCATTCAGTTTGGGAGGGGTGAGGGTTCGACTCTCGGGTAGGACAATACTGATGGTTTGAATGTTGGCAACCCTATCTTGTGCATTTCAATCCCAGCTTCCAGTTCCATGCAATCGGTGCAAAGTTTCTTGTGAATCTCTTTTGTCAGTAGGAAGTAGAAACAGTCATTTCTAGCTACTGAAAGCGCACGTGACCTTGGTTAGGCCTACTATTCTCACGGATGTGTCTAAGTGTTGACAGTGTTGTGACGCAGAAAACTGTCAGACGTGTGGAATAGGCGTAGACTACGTGTCAGCTCAGCCCCCCGCATCTGTTGTTGAACGCGATGAAAGAGAGCGCAAGCAAAGTCAACAGATTATAGGTCGAGGGCTCCGGGAGGGGATTAGCATACTGTACGGTCCGGTCCCCCGAGCCACCCGGCCGTTCGGCGGCCTCGGGGTGGCGGGCGTGGCAGTCCACTCGCTCCCGGTAATACCCAGGATTTAAAACTAGTGAAACGCAATTACACTAATTGTGTTTCCAAGAGGTGATCTAGCATGTGGTGCGTATTGCGACACACTCACTGTTTCTCTCATGTGCGAGTAGCGCCCTGGTTCATGCACTATAGTTACCCCACACACTCATGTTCAAACATGTTCTCAGGAGGACACAGTGCACGGGGGTAGGCTACGGGCCAGCGCCTCCCGTCACACCGCGAGTGGTGACAGTAGCATCACATATAATGTGGCAACACGGCAGCGCAACAGGTCCACGGTAGCACCGACGTCCGGGACAGATCGAAGAGGCTACGTAGAACCTCCTTGTCCCAGATGTCCCGGCCATGTCCCAGTTGTCCCGGCACTGTCCCTCAAGCTGTGCGATGTGAAGGTCGGGGTCTGGGTGCTGGTCAACAATAGCTGCCTACCCCACACCTCAGCTAGAAACATGCATGGTGCATGAGTCGCCTCCAGCCACACCGATACCCGTATCCTGACCACCACAGATGACAATCACACCCCTATCTTCGGAACCACAATCAGCCCCAAATAAATAAACAAATGAAAATAAATTCGTATTTAGAGTCTACCCTCTCAGTCAGGGGGGGAAATTAAACCGAAGCGACCAAACCAACCCAGTAGGCCCGGACGCAATCGACGAGTGAGCGATAACCAACCACAGAGCGATATTTTTTAATATGAAATATAAACAATCAGTGGTATGGACAGTGCGAACACCCGCGGATCAACGCCAGATCAACAAGGCCGATTCAGAATAACTTTGAATTCATTATGTGCCTCGTTGCTAGGACGGCTCCAAGGTCACCGTTTACTAATTTCTAAGACAATAACCAAATGCCTATAGCGGGAATCGAACCCTGGACCTTCTGCATTGGAAACAGGTAGGCTAACCACAAGAACAACGAGCCCCAGAGAAGAAGAGCGTTCTCCGCGTGTGACCCAAGGTCCTGAGCGTTCTCCGCGTGTGACCCAAGGTCCTGAGCGTTCTCCGCGTGTGACCCAAGGTCCTGAGCGTTCTCCGCGTGTGACCCAAGGTCCTGAGCGTTCTCCGCGTGTGACCCAAGGTCCTGAGCGTTCTCCGTGTGTGACCCAAGGTCCTAACCTATCGCACAAGCGACACAACCCTACGCGCCATCCAGCTATTTATTCCCAGCTGCTTTAGGCAAACTTCATCGAGCCATCCGAGTTCCCGTACTTCAATTTCTATTCCTTGGGGTTATAATTTATCCAGGCCGTGATGTTTGTGCGTCCCTCGGGCCGGGAGGGAACGACATCCCCTGTCCGGTCGGACTCGGGTCTGGTCGGGCGTACTCGGCGGAAACATGACGTAAATACGAAAATAACGCGCGACCAGTTCCAACTTCTAACGCGCGGCATAACAATGTTTACTGCTCAGAGAGTTAGTAACCCAAAACAAATAGATTTTCTTCAAAGTCCCAACAGCAAACGAGGCAGAATTGCAATGAGAATAATAATGAGTTTCCAGATCCAAACGGCGTGAGAGCCTCACGGGTGGATGGCTGGCCAACTCTATGAAAGAGAAGGAAATGGTTCCCGGTAGTCGCGGTTGTGGTGCCCGAAAAACAAATATTTGAGTTTCGTTTTAGAACGAGGGGATCCCTTGGAGTGATTACTTTAGTTGTGTGACTGAGAAGGCAGACAAAAAGCTGATTTATTTATTAATGTAATTATTCATTTATTGTTTATACTTTCTATTTTCAGATTCACGAGTTATACGTGAATATCACAATCGGTAACAATTTTGTACTTTTTAAAACATTATAGGCCCTATACATACTAATTTTGAATATAGAGCCTAGAGATGTATAAAACTTACAATAGAACGTTCAAGTTTTGAATCGAGTCGTCTATTTGCATAGATTAAACCGTCCCGCAGAAATGAATCCTGACAGTTATTACATAACAGACCGGCCGGCTTGTAATGAGCCCATTCAAACCCTTCTCCCTCTCTCTTTCATCCAGAAATCTCCCCCAAGATCACGACTTGCAATGCAACGCCCGGAGACAATACTCCTACTCAACGATTAAATAATTTAATAAGCCAATTACATTCAGAGTTGGAATAATATTCAGTCACGGAATGTCACTTTTCGTCACGGAAATCAGAGAAGTTGACATGCGTCAGAAACTGTCCGTTCCCCATCAGAAAATCATTTTGAAATCAAACCGTGTTGCGAATTGGCGAACAGGCCCGAGTGAATGGCGGGTCGTTCCAACGGTATTGTAATGGAGTGATTAAGAGTGCGCCCCCCCCCCCTGACCTGACCTGTCTGTGAGGGGGGTTGCGAAGCCTACAAGAGCACATCCTCAGTGTCTCTCGCTGTTTTGCTTGCGCTCGACATCGCCACAATGGAAGATAAATAAAAACAAGACGAGAACGACAGCTGGAGTTGAGTGACCAGTTCAAGTAAACCAGTCTCGCCTGCCTGCATGGAGATACACGGAGGCTGTCTGGGTGCGAGCACGGGGATACACGGAGGAGCCTATACCTGAGAGAGGCAGTAATCTAATCTAAACTTAAAAATAACGCATAAAAATAAATCTTGAACAGTTTTTTCAATGTTAGTGCCATAAAAACGGTGGTGAAAATATAATTTGTACATAGTTGATAATTCGTGATTTTTAAAGCGGAACAAAATATGTATGGCTATGAATTAAAATAGGATGAAATTAGCCCACTTGAGAATTGAAAAAGACTCAGTCCTTGTATATAATATGCTGTTTTATTTGTATAGACTTCGGAAATAGGTATGCCCGATTCCCAAAATTCTAAACATTCATGTTTATAACGACATTACTCCAGCGCCGTAGCTAACTAGCTGTAGTGTGGTTCAATGCGCTACAGGTACATTTGAGTACTGTCTGTACAGCTACTTTGTCACAACCTACAACTTGCAAGAACGGATTGTCTTGGGGGACACGATAGACGTAGGCCCTACGTTGTTTGTTGCCACGAGTAGGTTCGCAGTTATTACCTGATAATCTAATGCGAGTACTCATTAATAAACATTAATTTAATGTTTACCGACTTAGCAAGTGTAAAAGGGAACCTACATTCATGATAATTAGTATGAATACATCTAAAACCAGTCCGCGCGGAAGGCTACGTTCCGTTCCGTTCCGCCACATAACACGTATCTTGACAGGTTGGCGTGCAATGTGTGTAGTTCTCACTCACTCTATACTCCGGCTGTGCTTTGACTTATTTAGTTGTTTAATTACGCTACAGTCGTACTTAATTACAAGTTGCAATTATGAGGTTTGTCTGTTTTGGAGGTTTCACTGACCACCCACAGACAGACATACCATAGCGCAGTCGCCATCGTACTATCCTATCAATGATTCATAAGAAATTAACGAAGTAACGCTCACCCACTCAGTAGCATCGGAGCCGGGGAAGGGGGGAAGACTTTAGTTTTGCCCCCCCCCCCCCTCAATATCAAACAAGAGCATCTTTAAATTTTGACGTAGGAAGATTTTGTAAAGTGGCATTATGTGCACTTTAAAATCTAGTAAAATGCCACCAATTTTCATGATGTTAAAAATCAAAATTTTCTGGGGCAAACACTAGCTGCTGGGGAGCATCCTCAGACCTCCCATTGTGCCAGGATACATTCTTTTCCCGGAACAATTGTTTTATGGGCACTGGGCAGTTTAAAAATGTTATTGTCCCCTCCTCCACCCCCACCCCCCCAACCAAAATGCACTTCCGGCGAGAAGACCTATATAACTAAAAACAGTTTTATACTTAAGATTTGTATCATTCATTATAAAATGGAATATTTAAGAAATGGTTAATCAACTTTAATGGATTTGCACAAGATCATAAACATTGTAGAATTAACATTATATTAATGGAGGATGACAGCGGAAGTGGGATAAATGTAAAACTTGAAGATAGGATACGATAACCAACACGAAACACTCACTAGGTGTATTCCTTGATGGCAGAATGTTGATCGTAAAATGTCCCACTGAAAAACAATACCATATATTATTACCTATTGCTGGATGTGTGTACATTGTCAAGGTCCCTACTCCACAATGACGCGAGAGCTTCTGATTAGCAAGGTCCCGGGCTCGATACCCGCTACATCTACCTAAACACGTAGTTACGTCACCTGAAGAGGAATCGGAGGCAACCGCTACGCTCGCACGACTCCGGGCAAGAAACTCGCGCGAGATAGTCCGCCGGGCAAGAAAGTCGCGCGAGATAGTCCGCCGGGCAAGAAAGTCGCGCGAGATAGTCCGCCGGGCAAGAAAGTCGCGCAAGATAGTACTTCGAGTGAAGCATTCTACTCAACGGTCCTCCGCGGCGATCTCCTGTCAACCCCTCGGCCGATCACTCTGCAGACGGACGACCCTCGCGCATCACAATGATTAATTACAACAACCTCTGAGCCCGACGTGTTAATATTTCTCAAGTATTTATTTGGAGCAAAGAAAACGCAAGGGATTAAAACCTTGCTATCATCAAAGTAACTTTTCTTTGAAGGCCCATGGCAAAATCTCTTCAACATCATTCTGTAAATTATCTCCGCCGAGGGGTGTTTATTGAGTTTCTTTTTCTATGGTAAATCGTCGCAAAAGTGTGAATTTTCCAATGCAATAATCTTTAGTTTGCCATTACTTCTACCAATTTGTACCGACAAATAAAAAGTTATCAGAGAAGAGAATGATCGCACATTTCTTATCCAATCTTCAATCAAATCAATCAAGTTTATTTAGAGAGGTAATATTTGCCATGCTCAATAACTCAATAGTTTCGATGTTCTTACAGCCCCAGTTTGTATGAATTATTTCATTTCCCGCGCACATTTGAGCCTGGTCCGTCCGTAAGTAGGACCTACTTGCAGGAGAGCTGGTATACTTGATCTCACTTTCCGTATGACCGTCCGCTCTCGTATAAAAGTATAAACATGATTCAGATTGTTTTCTAGTTTCGCAAGAGAGTCGATTCGCATCCCGGACGATATCTTTACCTTAGCGCACGGGCAGCACAGCCCGCTGGAGGGGGGGGGGGCTGATCCTGGTCTAGGAGGGAGGGAGGAGGAGACAGACAGGATGCGAGGGTAACCCGAGATGATGCAACAGATGGTTCGGCGTCTCCTGGTCCTGCAGCTCCCAGGTTCAGACCCCGGGCAGGTCAAGGTTCTGCGCCCCCCCCCCCCCCCCCCTCAGCCAGAAGCTCACCGTTCTACCGAGGCGAGGCATATAAGATAAACACCCCGAAAAATTGCTTCTGTCAATCATTTTAATGGAATTTTTTTCCATTCCAGCGAGATACCCGAAATAACCATGTCGGCTGCGATCCTGCCAATATCCAGTCTTGAGGAGGAACGCGTTCCTTTTTATAAATCAGGAACTTGTAACGTCAAAGTTACTATTTCGTGGGAACTTGGAACGAATGTAACGTTTCTTTGTAAGTTCCTTTCGCCGTCGTAATCCCTTCGAATTCCAGTACCTGATATCGTAAACTGCAGTATGGAAAATATCAATGTGACATCTTGTGTTTTCGAAAATGGCACCACACCCTCGCAGATAAAAGTAATGATAAATTTGCTCCTATCACTTGTATTATTATTTAAATCAATGATGGTATAAGGAACGTGAAAGGAACTAAGTTCCTTTTGAGGAACGAGGAACGTTTCAGTTCCTTTTTTATTGAAAAGGAACGAGGAACGTCTCAGTTCCTTTTTAGGCAGAAGTAACTTAAATTTTCAAAGTTCCTTTTTTGGAGGAACGTGCCCAAGACTGCCAATATCATGTTGTCTTCGTCTTCCTTCTTCCCGGCCGCGTGCGGTGCTCGCTACCCCGGCTCCTGAGGTCACGTGAACAGATGCGGCCAGCCCGCGAGGCCCTGGGTGACTCCCACCCACCCCGCCATACTCTGCACATCCGGTACGATTAGAATCACCTCGAACCAGAAACCAAGACGTACGTGGTCTTCAGTTCACTTCTGCTCGGCTCAATCTGAAATCTCCGGTGCTCGCAATAAAGGAAGCCCCCTCCACAAGTTGTGAATACGAATACCCCGTTCTTATCCTCGACTAGTAAACCACAACATGCCAAGGAAGGGACCAAGACAAACAGAGAGATTTCCTTCAATGTGTGTGTGTGTGTGTTGTGTGTACGTTGCGTAATAAGGTGGAAAACATTTATAACGAAATGTATTTTAGACTTATGGGCTGTCAATAATTACTTCTTGATGTAGGTGGCAAGTCACGTATAGTTTGCAAGTGAGAGGAGTCACAAGACGTCCCAACACCATTCTGCGCTACGCTTGATAACCTGACTCCCACAACATATTATTGACAAGTCACAAGTCCCAACAGATGGAGCCATTGTACTAATCTCCATCGTATACAAGTGTGTATTCCGTACCTCAACGAAAGTTGGAATCAGTAAGAACAATGCGTAGTGATATCTTATTTATTCGGTAAAAAGAAAAAGCATAATATTTTCCGTGCGATTATTGAATCCGAGTAATCATCAAGACGTGACTTCTGTGTTTGGCCTCCGCCTTTCCCCCCCCCACAAGGTCAATATGTGTCAGAAGTAAATAAAACTCACAAGTGAGTAGCTTGAATAAGTTGCAACTTGCAAGTAACATAATGCGAAAAGCTAGTACATTCGAATGAATTAATGCAGTTCCACAACGTTTTCACTCTTAAACGAGACATAAATACTATAGAACTGTGTTTTTATTTTCTACAGAACACAAGTAATTGACAACACAGCCGTTGCGTTGCCTATTGGGATCATGGCCACTTGTAGCACTTTCCAAGATGGCGACTGCAAGTGGGTCGTACGCACGATAACAAACGTATACTTGCAGCAGTCGGTATACTGCTTCGATATATCTTACTACAGCCTTGGGTTGCGAGTGCACCTCACAGACCGTCCTGTAGACTGCCAAGTGTGCTACACTGCACAGCCTGTAGACTGCCTGCTGGCCAAGTGTGCTACACTGCACGGCCTGTAGACTGCCACAGGCTACACTGCACGGCCTGTAGACTGCCACAGGCTACACTGCACGGCCTGTAGACTGCGGCAAGTGTGCTACACTGCACGGCCTGTAGACTGCCACAGGCTACACTGCACGGCCTGTAGACTGCCACAGGCTACACTGCACGGCCTGTAGACTGCCACAGGCTACACTGCACGGCTTGCAGTGCAGGTAGTGTGCTCGGCTGTCAACGCGCGTGTTTGCACCGTGTGGGAAGCTAGAATGTTATCGCCTTCATTTGCATTCCCGTCCCCGTCTCGTTCCATGCTACGAAGCCAAGCCATCCTCCCAGAAACTCGAGCCTCGACTATCTCATTATCTCTGCGTTTAGTGAAGGGACATTTGATTTATTTGTTCAAGATCTTGATTACTCTGCGAGATGGAGTTCCGTGTCGTAACCCTTCTCCGTGGGTGCATGGCTGCTCGAGCGAGCGAGCCCGGCCCCCACACTATAGATCCAGTAGATTACTTCTTGCCGTGCATTTGAATCAATTGTGGGACTTACAATAAAACATCTGTGAGCGTCTTCTTTCAAGTTTCAACGGATTATGTTTTTCAAATTTATGAATCAAATCCAAAACCCCGAAAAAAATCATGGATACGAATGGAAAAAATGTTTTTCTACGCGTTTTAACGACGGTAGGCCTATACCTGTCCACTCCTCGCGAGCGTTACTCGGTGCCAAAGCTCGTGAAACGCGCTCATCTATCAAGAAGATCAGAGAGCTTGGCTAACTAATCCCGACAGCGATAGCAAGGAACTTGAAAAGGGCTTACCTTCTCAAGCTCTCTGGGGCATCGCGTACTTTTTATTTATTTATGAATGAACGATGAACATGCCCCCTCCCCCCTAACTCTTGCGATCAATTGAAAGGCTGCACACACAAGACGAGGAAGACATCCGGTTGGAGGGAGGGCGATGATACACACACATGCGGAGCTCGTACCTGCCAATTAGAAGTAGGCCCATGTGTGTGCGAGTACAAGGCTACAAGCAATCTCATTACGAGAGGGGGGAAGAAGCGAGGTGTCGCAAAAACGATGTATTTGTGACCGGCGTGTTTGCACTACCATGTGCGCATGTGTTAGAACTTAGAATAGTAATTAAAACCGTTTTGCGAGTCCCGGACACAGTTGACATTTGATTGCAAAGCACGGACACTTCCAAACTTAAAAAATATAGGCCCTTCAAATCAACCGTCAATAATTAAGTATTGCTCTGTAAATAATCGGGTACAAAACTGATAAGTGAATTAAGTTTTAAGATATCAACAAAAATAAAAGTATTAGACGATTTTCTTAAAATTTACTAAATCAATTATGTACATGTTTTTATTCACATCATATACCAATGAAAAAATATACATTCGCAGATTATGTCAAAAAATGTTTTGAAAAAAACTTCCCCCCCCCCCCCCCCCCCCCCCCCCCCCCCAATCGTGTACAGCCATTGATATAACCTGAAGTTCTGGGCTCGAACCCCAGTCGGAGTAAATTAGACGACAATTGCTATCAAACCATGTCCTGAGAGCGCCCCGCGATACTCGCGAGTCTGCCCCCGCCCGCGGATCTCAAGGGCATGTGTGCCTATGAACACACATACGTTATAAAAACGTTTTATTACGGTATGGAATGGTATTTTAACGTTATGGTTATGGAATTACCAAAATATTACGTATGAAAAACCGTATGCAAAAAACATTTAAAATACCGTATCTCGATTACGTTTTTAAAACGTTATTATACGGTTACAAATTGTATTTGAAATTATTACATTTAAAATTTCAAATTCAAAACACATACAAATTGGTTTGCACGTAACGTTAAAAAACGGTATTTCAGTAACGTTTTAAAAAACGTTTTAATACAGTAATAAAGATTACGTTTATTTCATAATTATTAAAATACCAATTTCATATGTATAAATTTGTAGTTGCCTAAACGTTACAAATAACTGTGTATTATTAGCGTTTTAATAACGTTATTTATGGTATTAATATACCTTTTTTCGTGGTTATTGAAATACCAACTACAAACGTATAAACTATGGTATTACCGTAACGTTATTTAACGTTATTTCAATAACGTTTCAAAAACGTTTTTATACCGCCATAAATATTACAATTAATTCATAGTATTAAAATACTAATTGAATAATGAATTGTTTTAATGTTATAAGTCAGTCTAAGTTAGTTCTGAGATAACTAAAAAAGCTGTGCCGATATTCATTAATCCAATTATTGCATATTTATTTTCTTATTTCTTTTTCCTCCTTCGTGGACTTTTTATGTGTGAATGCTTTAACTAAATAATAAAATGAATTTATTAATAATTAATTAAAACTTTGACTTGATCTAAGTGTGGTTAATTTCAATGATTAGTTGTTCTATCTCGGAACAATCGTTTTTTATACACTGCATCAAAACGACAATTAGAATTGCGCGTTTCTCGGTATTTCCCTGATACTCTAAAAACAAATTGATTTTTTGCGGCGTAATGAGATTACCAATTAGTTGTCATACAATTTGAGATAAAGCAAAACATGGAAGTGTAATGTGAATCTCCAGCAATAAATTGCTTACTGTTTCACGAAAGCTCTGCCGTAGTATTAATTTGTCTTGGATTTCCCAACTAAAAACCAATAAACCCAATCAAACAATCTAGATAATCCTCTGCTGCACTGTTGTCATTCAAGATTATATTGAAAATAATACTTCATCCGCTGAAGTTTTGACGAAATATTTATGAATTAATAATGTAAGACGGTAAGTTTGTTTACATAACTAAGTAAAAATATCTTCAACGACATCAGTTTATCTTATGTTTCAAACTAAAATAGATTCTTATTTTGTTGCAAGAGACGCAAGCGCATTTTTGTTCCGCAATGGGACATCTCACACAAAGACTACTCGCCCCGCGGGCTCCACCTTCTTAAGCTAGCTGACGCGCGACGTACTGCACAGCTGCAGTGGCCGAGTGGATAGCGCGTCCCGATCTGAAGGAAGGTATCCCGGGTTCGAGTCCGGGTGTTGGCGATAAAATTTAACCATGTGTATTCGATCTCATCTAACATTAAAATGTACCCCTTATCTCGGACCGGTGACAACAAAACTCGTAGACTAGAAAGAATTTTTGTTTTAATTAAATTTTTTGATAGTAGCTTTTTTGCATGTCTACTAGATAGCGCTAGTGGACGTTATGAAAAAGTATGGTTTAATGTTATTATTACGTATGATAAATACGTATTTATTACGTTTGATAAATACGTATTTATTACGTATGATAAATACGTATTTATTACGTATTTAATACGTATGTAAAACGTTATAATAACGTATTATCATACGTATTTATTTTTATTTTATTTTTTTAAATTTATTTTATTACGTATTAATACGTATGTAATACGTTATAATAACGTATTATCATACGTATTTATTACGTTTTCTACAACCGTAATTTAAACGTTAAAGCTATTGACATAGAGACGTTATTACAACGTAAGTATAATACGTATTTACAACCAAGACGCATACGTTATAATAACGTTATAATAACGTATGTGTGTTCATAGGGTGTACGCTTCCTGCATGGGGTGTGCGTCGCATTGCGGTAGTAGCCGCGAGTGAGTCGGCCAGGGGACCAGGGCTCGCTCCCCGGCCCACAGGGAGAAGCGGCGCGGCGTCAATGGGGGTGCGCGCGACGCCACCGTCAGTCTGTACGTCGTCCCGGCCCCGAGCCCGGCCAGCTAGGGGCGACAAGTTTCCGCACTTTCAGAACATGTGTCCTACTAGACCCCTGTCGCCACCACCACGCTCGTGTGTGTATACTAGACATTAGACTCTTCACGAGAATTCTCTCCCAAGAGGAGCCACTTACCCTTCCGCTAGGGAGAGACTACCCAACGTCACCTCTACCTACAACAAGTATATTCAATTTCAAAAGAAAAGACGTTTGTAAATTGCAGATGCACATTTTCTCAGTGTGGTAAAACCACAGTCGATAAAGAAGCTTTTCCCAGTGAAAACTTCTTTGTCAACTCTTAAGGATCTAGCGCCATCACATATTGTGCACCCTTGTCTTGCACCCAGACTCGAACCCGGTCTGTTCGGTTACTCCTGCTGCAGGTTTCGGACGTGGTCGTTGTCAGGAGGAGAGCATGACATTCTGACACACACCTCAGACTTCAAGACACCTAACTAGGGCTTCTCGACAAAGTACGCCTAACCTTAAGACATATTAACCGTCCCCCCCCCCCTTCACTCCCAAGACTTTCACAACAAACCCATACTTCTCGACACACCCAGACTTCTGACACCTAACTAGGGCTCTAAAAAGTGCTAACCCAAGACGATTACCCCCCCTTCCCTCAAGACTTTAACAACATAAATACTTCTA